>CAJUYI010004534.1:0-18245 GCA_910591695.1 Galerucella pusilla
AAACACATCTTTCCCAAAGCCAGGCAACTTGATTCTCAAAAAAAAAATAAATCATACCCTGTGGCGGTGGAGGGGATGCTAGTAAAAAAAAAACAGCAAAAAACTTCCTATTCCCAAGCACATCTTTCCCAAAGCCAGGCATCTTGATTTTCAAAAAAAAAAAAAAGATCCTATACAGTCACTCCACCCTAATGGCCATCCACTTTGGAGACCCTGATGGACAGGTTACCAAACTGGTCCAGTACTGACATTGTTTACCTTCTCCTATGGTTCTGTTTGTTGTTTGTGTTTGTAAGCATTGGTATTCTTTTTTCTTTTCACTTTCGGTTTTCATATGGTTTTCATTGTGGTTGTGTTTCAAGTCATTTATGAAAATAATTGTGTGGTTAATTAAAATAGTGTAAAATTATGGAACCCTCTAAATGTAATCAGAAAAACTTATGTTGTATTAAGTGTAAAAAAACTTTCAGTAACTTAGATAATTTAAAAAAACATGTCAAAGGTATTCATATTGACGATGACACTTATTTGAAGGCTCTTCATTCTACAAGAAAAAATGTAACAGTCCAAATATGTTGTGACATTTGTGAAAAGACTTGTAGCAATAGATTCAATCTTAAAAGGCATTTTGAAAGATTTCACATTCACAATTCCACGAAAATTAGAAGTAATGTTGTGTTGGATAAACCAAAGATGAGAAAACAATGTTCTATATTTAAAAAGAAATTTGTAAATTCGTCAAATTTGAAGCGACACATGAAACAACTGCATAAAGAACAAATAATTTCAAAACTGCAGAACAATAAAAATGACCATGTTCTATGCGATCAGTGCCCGAGAATGTTCAAGCGTATAACTAGTTTTAATATGCATGTGAAGGCACATAAAGCACCAAAGCATTCCACACAACTTTTAAATACTGCCAAGTGTGTATTTTGCAATTATTTTTCAGACAAAAAATCGTTATTAATACATTATAGAGATACACACAATTTACAAATTGAAGAGGAACGATATACTTTTACCGACATTGAGAACTTTTTCAGCTGGAAATTAAAGTATGAAAATGTTACTAATTCAAAGTTCATTGAGGAGTGTAACACCATAAGAGATGGATATGTTTTGAAGACTTTCAAGTGTCATCGTTCAGGAAAGTTTTCATCAAGATCTAAAGGTATTCGTCATTTAAAAATTCAGGGAAGCGTGAAAATAAATGGATTTTGTCCAGCTAGTATAAAATTGAAAAAAATAGTTCGGGTCAATATGATGTTCATGTTATGAAAACTCATGTGGGACATCAGCTTGAGGTTAAACATTTGAACCTTACCAAGTTTGAGCGAATGTCTTTAGCAACAAAAATTGCCCTTGAAATTCCCTTTGATAATATACTTGATGAGATTCGTAACTCGCTTTGTGCTTCAAATCTAAAGCGTCTTCACATTCTTACCAAGAAAGACCTTTATAATATTGAAACTAGTTTCAATTTATGCTCTACTTCAGTAAGACATTCTAATGATTTAATAAGTGTAGAGTCCTGGATTAGAGATATGCAACAAAAAAGTGAATCAATTTTATTTTATAAACCACAGGGCTGCATTGTACAAAACTGGAAGCAATTAAAAGAAGAAGACTTTGCTTTGGTAATAATGACTGACGCTCAGACTGAAATGCTTCAAAAATATGGCTCAGACTGTATATGTATTGATGGAACTCATGGAATAAGTGGCTACAACTTTCAATTAATTACCTTACTTGTGGTGGATGATGTACGTCAAGGTTTTCCATGTGGTTTTCTAATTTCCAATAGAACTGATAAAGATGTTATAAGTATATTTCTTCAGCACATAAAAAACAAAATAGGATCAGCATTAAGCCCTAATGTATTTATGTCAGATATGGACAATGCTTTTATCAATGCATGGTTGGCAATCATGTCGCCGCCAAAATTGAGGTAATTAATTTTTTGAATACCACTTACAACATAAGTTTTTATATTGATACTTTCCAGATTGTTCTGCACTTGGCAAGTGCATAGATCGTTTAATTGTGCTAAATAAGGGAAAGTTAACTAAGAAAATCCAATTAATTCGATCTCGTCACACCACTAGTTTGAAAATGGATTTAAATTTAGTAACCAGCACAGATGATGGGTGGAATATTTTTTCCAAAGATATGAAGGAATTACATGTAATTAAAAAAGTCAAGGAGCATTGTGACTGTCAATTAAGGTGTGTTCATTGTCAAGCTTGTCTACATCAATATATTTGTTCCTGCATTGATTCCTCAATTAGATACAATATGTGTAAGCATATTCATCTTATTTGCAGACATACCATAAATCAAAATGATTCCACATCAATAGATTTTTTTAATGATAGTAAGTCACTTTTCTTCATTTTTGTTAAAAAGTACTTTATTGGATTAATGAAAATAATTATGAAATTCTAATCTTTTGCTCTTTGCTTTAAAAATAAAGTAGTAATTGCAATTGGAATGTAATGCCTGTTTTCCGATAACATGATTTTATTTTTCAGGTACTCAAACATCAAGCAATATGCAGGAATGTCGAGCACATTTAACAGACCTGAATGCTGCTGCGAATAATAAAACATTCTCAGAACCACTTGATATAACTAGAAGAAAACTAAACGAAAATATAAAACAACTTCTTCAGCTTATTGATCATGAAGGTCCAGAAGAAATACTAGCAATTAAAAACACCATTGCTTCCATTGGACCCACATTGGAAGCTATAAAAGCTTCAAAAGACTTAGTGACTCAGTGTGTAATTCAGTCACAAAATAAACTTCCACACAATAAAAAAATTATTCAACAACGAAGGCTCGTTTCAACAAAGGAAAAGGGAAATAAAATAATTTTAGACAATTATACCAATAATTCAAATAAAGCTATATTACTATATTAATTTTTGTTTTTATCAACAACACTCAGCAGCCACCTAAAGGAATGAGGGAATATCCTGATTAAATTAGATATGTATATGAAGGTAATTTTATGTGTCACCTTACTATTGAATTATTGGCCTTATTAAAATGGGAGGTTATTTAAATAAGAGGTAACATATAGGTGGGGCAGTTATAAAAGTCATTTTTAATATTTTAAAATTTATATAAAATTATGTTTTAATGTTCTTTAAAAAGTTGACTGTTATACATCAATATAGTGTGAAACCAGAATAGCCCACGTTCTGCTTTCATCTTATTGTTTTTAATCATTGAGATGACTTAAAATTAATTAATTTGATAACATTTCGACTTTTCATATTCAAATATACAATTTAAATCGATTATGCATAATTTTTATAAATTTCCACCGGTTATGACTAGTTTGGCAACAGCGATTGCTAGATGACGGATGACAGATGCTCCGAAGATCACAATTGAACCCTCTCCCAGACACTTGTGTTGGAATAGTGGTTAGAACTTATTAATAACGAGGTGCTTCTTTATTTGGACCCAGCGACTATTTATAATAATAAAAGAGTATGTCGCTTGCACTTTGAAAGTAAATACTTCTCCTTGAGAAATAAGAGACTTCATAATAATGCGATACCGACCTAAGGATTGATAGCAAGAATTTTAGGGGACTGGAAAACTGATGTTTTTAATATTATAGATAGATTTGCAATAGCTTGCAGCATATAAAAAGGTAGATGAGTTATTCAAAATAGTATTATAACTAACTGTATTTGACTTGAAAACTAATTGTAATTGATTTGTTATATTTTTTTCAAATTGGTATGAAAAATCCTAAAAAATTAAGCTATAGAGGCATACCTATAAGAAAATTAAATCAATAAAAATATAAAATAATACTGAAACAGTTCAGTTAACATTTTGCAAAACCTGTTGATTTATATAAGTGTAATGAGCTTATATCAAAGTAAACTTTGAGCAGAAATACAGTATAACAACATGTTTTATTTTCATTTAGATTTGCAATCAGAACACAATTATAGTCTGGCGTCAGGTTCATCATCAGACTTGCCACAATTATTTGTCGCTACTGAAACTGAACACACATCCATGAAACGAGAAAAAGGTATGTACGAAAAATAATTTTTTCATTTATGTTAAATATTTATCAACTGTTTAGTATGTAAAAAAATTTTTTTGTAGTTTATTCGTGGCATCTTTTTGAATTTCAAACCAATATTTTTAACTATGTGTGACATTATTTCCAAACAATATTTCATTATACTTCATTTTTTTTTACAAAACTGCCATATTTTTTAACTTAATCTTGATTTTGTTCTCCTTACATACTAAATATTTATGAACAATTTTTTTTAGTTAATACTTCCAAGCATATTTTGGAAAGATGTGGCATTTCATCACAAATTGTTATAACACCACGAAAAAGTAAAATGTACTTCGAGATAAAAAGAATGTTTCGAAAATACAACTCTACCAGGAATTCCAAATTATCTTTCAAGAGAAGATTATTTGAAGCACAGAAATTTTCAACAGAACAATTAGATCAAAAATTTAAAAGCTTCAATAGAATGGCAGCACTATTCATCAGATGCCAGTTCCGAGAAGTAGCTAAATCAAAAAAGCTGCACCGTTTCACATTAGAAGAAAAGTTAATGGCACTTTCTTTATACAAACAAATTCGAAAAACTTACCACTTTCTAAGTAACATATTTGTGTTACCCAGTAGATCAACTATAGAAAGGCTGATTAATAAAATCAATATTGGTCCTGGAATTAATGCATGTGTCTTTGAAGCATCGGAAGAAGTTGCAAAAAGAATACATGAGCACGATAAGTTCATTGCTCACTTATTTGATGAGATGTCCATCATGTCTTTTCTGAATTACAATGAGCATAGGGGGATAATTGAGGGGTTTGAGGATGTTATGGGCCAACGAAAAAGTCATATATCAGACCATGTCCTAATGTTTATGATACGAAGCATTAAAACTAATAAGAAAGCACCTGTTTGTTATAATTTTACTAGCAGAGGTGGAGCCAAGACTGACCAAATCAAATTAATAATTATTTAAATCTTAGAAAATTTGGTTAGGATTGGACTTAAACCAATAACAATCATTTGTGACCAGGTAGGAAACAATTTCAGTGCTATCAGGTCAATAATGAATGAAACAAAAGCAGATTATCTGTCAAAAAATATACCATACTCGGGTGGATTTTTTGAAGTTGCTGGATTCAAGATATATCCACTTTTAGATCCACCCCATTTATTAAAAGGGATTAGAAATAATTTTATTAAAAAAATATTATATTTCATGACAAAAATATACAAAAGCTAGCCAAATGGGAGCATATTGAAAAGCTGTATGAAGAAGACACGGGGGTGTGCAATTGCTGGTTTAAGGGCCTTACCACAACTCACCGACGAGCATATTTATTCCAACAAGTTGAGAAAAATGAAAGTTTAGCAGGCAGCACAAATTTTCAGCCATCGAGTTGCTCCAACTCTAATGCTTGTTAGCAGAATCGGTAAGTTATATCGTTTCACTATAGTATTTGATGATTATGCCATTATTAGGATAAGACTAAATGGCAAAGTATTTAAACAATTGAAAATATATAGTTTTTTTTCGATAGTGGACAAAAAATTGGAGCAGGGCATCTGAAACATCAGAACTTCTTTTATTTTTTGATCGGCTGTTTGATTCAGTGAATGGGGGACGAAAGAATGCTGAAAAGGGGAAACGTCTAAGGTGTGGACTAAGAGATACATCAGAACATATGAATTTCTGGGTGAATGGAGCATTGCTTTTGCTATCCAAAATGGAGTTTCAACAAGTTAAAAAACGGGACCAAAAAAACCTTCAAGTTTAAAAAATTGGATTTTCGCAATAAATAAATTTTATGCAGATTTGGGAAGCTTTGAAGTATGAGGGGTTTTTATATATTTTACCAAGAAACTTTAACCAAGATCCACTGAAAACTTTTTTTGGTGAGTCAGAAGTTTTGGAGGACATTATAAGAACCCGTCACCTTCCATTTGTATTGGAATATTTAAAGCACTTTTTATAAATTTTGCATGCTCTTCGCCTTCACATAGAAAAACATTTAACTGTGAGGATGATAAATCTGAAAATATTTTAATGCCATTGAAGATATTTTTAAAATCTGAAAATTCAGCCGTATCTGCATGTAAAGATGATATATTGTCAATAACTGCACTCCAACCACAAAATAAAATTTTATCACACTTACCCAAAAGTTAAGTATCCTTGCAAAAAATTATGTAGCTGGTTTTATTTTAAAAAAGATTGAAAGAAGGTTCTAATTTGTCCTACAATGTTCATCAAGATTATTTTATGAAGATGGCAATATAAATCCAGAACATGAATTAATTGTCATAAGAGAGAATGGAAATGGATGGCATAAACGTTTATGCTATCCTACTGTCAATTTTACAAATAAATTTTATGATATTGTCAAAATAATTCAATATCATTTATTAAAACAATCTTATTCAATAAACTTAGTGGAAAGCATTAAAAATGATATAAAAAACTTGATCTCATTTGATTCATTGCTTTGTGCAGATCACAAGGTTTTGTTATCAGTTGAAATTTTTTAACTGATTATACGAACAATTTTACATAATTACTGTAAAGATGTAAATTAAAAATTAAATTGGAAAGATTCCAGGCCTTACTTGGGGAAAAATGAAGTATTGGTACAGGCCAATGTAAAATATTCAAAAAGTTTGAAAAGAAAGATAAATATGTAATTTTCTTAATTATTACGTCACCTATACATATATAAAATTGTGATGTACTATATAAATATAAAACTATTTCCGTTGTTTCCTTTAAACCTTCTTAAATATTGCAAACTTGTTCATACGTTTAAAGGGCTGCTAATGTATCAAAAAGTTGAAAATAATTTACCTTTCACATTAATTTTTGTAGAACTATATTAATTTCAGAATTTTGTAAATATTAATTCATGACTCAAATTATATGGACGAAGTTATGTACAAATGTGAATATTCGGTATTTATTTACCAATTTTCTGAAGCTTCTATTCATACTTCCACAATTGATCATAAAATAACCCTTTATGCAACGAGTTTTGGTTTTGTTTTGGTGAGAGAATAATACATTCAAAGTTAAACAAATTTCAGAATTCCGCTTCAGATGAGAGCGAAATGTTGAACAACTGAATTTTTTTTAGATTGAATGAAATTTTAGAGTATCAAAAATGAGGTACGTTTAAATTTCCCGCTGACGCATATTTTCAAATATCCCGCTACGGCTGCCATTTTTTAGTTTTAGTTCTAATTCCAATTAGAAGATGGCGCATTTTTGGTTTATATTACTACTGTGGTCGTGAACACTCTATAGTATAGGTGCTTTGTGGTTGGAACGGTATGTAGTGGGCATGTAGTTTTGGAGGGTTATGTAACCGGTTATGATGTTTGTACACGTGTGAAAAGAAATAGATATATGATAAAATTGCTACAGGCTAAAATAAACGATCATAATATTTCAATAATTGTCGATACTGGAAGTGAATCTAGTTTAATTCAAGAAAAGTTACTTAACAAATTACCTAACATAAAGAAAAATATTATAAAAATTCCAAAAATAAGTATTGTGTGTGCAAATGATGAAAAATTAGGAGAAGTGAATGAAATGTTGAATGTACACTCTAATAACACAGGACATCCAGTGGATATCCAGTCTGTGTCCAAAACAGGTCCGAATGTCCATGGATATCAAAAGTACATCCATTGGATAGGGCCTGAATGCCTATCCATTGGAACGCTATTATAAACTATCCAATGTATGTCCAAAAAACGTACATAAATAGAAGGACAGCAACCGTACATCTATTGGATATTCTCGATGGCCCATCCTATGGAAATCCATCGACAGCTTTCCAATGGACGTCCATAATGTATCCATCATCCAAATCATTAATTGTCACAAAAATATTATGTATTTCAGACTAAAAGACTGAATGAATCTTGAGTTATAATCCGATTTTATTTATTAATCCCGATTATTTGTCCATGGTTCATTTATGTGCATTAATAATATTAATTGAAATAATATTATCCCCAATCTTCCGAGATTCGAAAATAGCAGGCTTTTAAAACATACCAGAATAGTTGGCAGCATGATGCATTTCAATAGCGCCAATACTGCCGGTGGGCGGGGGAATAGCGTAATGGCCGTGTGTTTTGATCGTAGGGTGCACGTTTTCTGGTTAACTTGGTTTTTTATGTATTTTAGCGTTCTAGTAGGCTTTTAAATTTGGAAATTAAGTGAAACTGAGTGAAATTAAGTGATATTAAGTGACTTTCTGCAGGTAAAGTTGTTTTATTTTATTTATAGTTGTTAGTGTACACTGCATTGCATCTCAAATCTCATCCTGGCTTGCTCTTTCAATAGGTATTTAGTCAAATAGAATATTCAACGTTTAGCTCTCTTGTTCTGAGTTTCCGATAAATCAATTATCACGATGGATGGAAATAAAAGGAAGAGAAAATGTAACAGTTTAAACAAATATTATAAGCGATTGCGGAAAGATGAAACACTTTCAGCTAAATACAATGGTGACAAAAATAATTCTGAAGAGCTGTCTCAACTGTCACCATCTTATACAAGTCGTACTGATCACTGCAAAGACTTGCCTAATGTAGTTTCAAATGAGTCGGATAACCTTAATACAACTGGAGTCCGGTCTTGCAATGAAGAAAATATGTTTGTTAGTGCGTCACTTGGAAGATCGGGCGATAAAAAGTACAATTTTTGTATATTTTGTAGAACAAAACAAATGAAAATTGCCAGACACTTTCAGAATAGACATAAAAATGAAGAAGCTGTCAAAAAGTTTATGCAGCTTCCGAAGAACTGTACGGAAAGAAATGAATGTATAATGAACCCTAGAAAAAAAGGAAATTATTTATTTAATTCTGACAGGAATTTCAATGATGGCGAACTTATTGTTACTCGTAGACCAAATAAAATATATGCAAGAACTGCAGATTACTTCAGGGCTTGTCCAAAGTGTAGGGCATTTTTTTCCAAAAAGACTCTAAGAGTACATTTTAAAGCCCAGAAGTTTGGAAATGTGATCACTTTAAGTAAAAAGGTTATGACGCGGGTCCATGAGAAGGCGTCTAGGAAAGTTCGACAAGAACTTTTTCCATCGTTAAAGGATGATGGTATTACAAGGGCTGTAAAATATGATGAATTGGTTGTCATATATGCAAATAAAATGGTAAAAAAATACAAAAATGTTAGGCACTTCGAAATGATCCGCCAAAGAATCAGACTAATAGGACGTTTGTTGACAAGATTGCGCTCTCTTAACGCAGAGATTACAGATTTGCGGTCTGTATATGATCCAAAATATATCGATAACACAGATGAAGCAATTAATTTAGAAGCAGGTCTTAATGAAGATACTGACATATATAAAACACCTACAGTGGTATCTAGCTTGGGCACCCTTTTAAAACAAATTGGCAACATTTTAATAAGTGAATGTATTAAGGCAAACGATTTCGAAAAAAAAAAACACAAACAGAAAATTTTTTGTTATTGTTGTCTCAAGAAATAAGCATTGGAATAAATAGGACAGTGGCAGAATCGCAGTTTCAGACACAGCGAAGAAAGGTAGTTGACTTGCCCTCTACTGAAGACATAGAACGTTTACATTCTTATATAACGGCTGGAAGAAATGAAGCTTTTTGTAAACTCACATCAAAGTTTTCATTAGACGCTTGGAATCAGTTATGCCAATTTACACTTATTTGTATACTTCTGTTTAATCGCCGACGGGCAGGAGAATTGTAAAAAGTGCTGATAGAGGATTTTAATTCTTATCATGGTATTGATGAAACAGACATAACATTTCAGTCTCTATCTGAAAATAATCTGGCTACAGCTAAAAAATATGTTAAATTTTTGATAAGAGGCAAGCTCAATAGAAATGTACCAGTTCTGTTGGATAAAAATATGTTAGCATGTATAAAACTAATTTTGGAACATCGTCGAGATGCTAAAGTACCGCATAACAATCCTTATGTATTTGGGATACAGTCAAATGATCCTTCAATCCCGAAATATTTTAGAGCGTGTAATCTTCTTCGTCAGTATTCATTAGAGTGTGGAGCTGCCCACCCGGAAAGATTACGGGTAACCAAATTAAGGAAACATATTGCTACCACTTGCGTTCCTTTAAATTTAAACGAAAATGATATTTCCGATCTAGCTAATTTTATGGGCCATAAGAAAGATATACACAAAACTTACTACCGTCAATCTGTGGCTCATAAAGATATATTGCAACTTTCTAAACTTCCACAACTAGCACAGGGTAGTATCGAAGAATCAGATGCATCTTGAGATGAGGAAACGAATGAAGTAGTCGATACTCCAACCATTTCCACAGAGGTATTGAAAGAAAAAAAGAAAAGATCAAGTAAGTAACAAAAGTGAATAACAAAATTGTGTCATACAGGTATATCAAATAAAAATGACAACATCAAAATAGTTTTAAAATCGTCAATTTAATATCAGTAACATTTAGTAAGTAAAATTGCTAATTTAACGTAATGATATGGTGAGTACCTGCTTAAGCTTGCAGATATCTAAACAATTGTCAAATTAAAAGACACAAATTAAAAAAAGCTTATAGCCAAACATTTTCAGCGATACAAAATAAATGTTGCAATTTCTTAAGTTCGGACTCCTTGAATGGCCGTCATACTTTCATAATTTGTTGTACTTTATAGCCTCGCCATACGGATCGGTAAGAAGAAGGAAATGGAATGATGAGGAAATAAGACTTGTCACAGAGACTTTCCAAAAGCAGATAAAATGAAAAGAATTACCTTCACTTAAGGAGATAGGAAATTTTATTGGTGGAAATTTGTGCTTAAAGAATAGAACTCCAGCTCAAGTGAAAACTTGGATACATAATCAGTTCAAAAAGACGAAAGATTAATATTATTGCACTACATAAACAATTGCGCTATATTGAACCAAAATTCAAATAAATATTTTGAGAATTGATGTAGAATGTTTTGACGATTCTTATACACAAATGTCAGAATATTTATTTGAAATGTGTTTCAATATAGTCAAATTGCTTAGAAACAGTTGTTACTTTAATATAAATAAATAATTTTCATGATATTTTTGTGTATGTTTACCAAATAAAGTAGGTACGGCTATGATAGAAAGAAATTTTTACAAATGAATTAACCCATTTTGAAAATTTTATCCTTCGCCCATGATTAATAGGAACTTTCACAAATCAATGAACCCCCTTGAGGAAAGTTTAACGAACGGCCATGATAAAAAAAACTTTACTTTTACAATTTATTCGTTATAAGAGAGCAGTGGCTATATGCAGATCCCAAATGTGAAAAATGTATTAAAGAAATTTATATTTCACCTGTGTAGAATTGCTATTATCCACTTGGATGCTCCCAAAACACACTCGCTGTGCTCGTTTTGGAGGCTTCATCCGCGTGAATAATAGCCATCATTCTAAACTCGTTGGTCAGTGGTAGGACACTTGAACCTTACGCGGGCGGTCGAGGTTCGATTCCCAATGGAATTTTTTATTCATAGTTGTGGAGAAAGTATAGTCGTTTACTTGTGTAGAATATGGCCATTATGCACCTCATCCGCGTGAATAGCCATAATTCTACACTCGTTGAAGAATATACTAATTCTCCACGATGATTATATTGATGGACAAATTATTTTTATATAATGATATAAATTCTTCACACCAGTAAAAAATTGAGAAGAAAACACCCTCGTTAGGCAATCCATCCTTTGCCGTTACGTCATACATTGTCCAGCTTACTCTCTCATTGATGAAATGGATGAGACGGAATTATGACGTCATTAACGTATTTCTTATCCAAGGTCGACATAAATTTTATCTGTTACTTTTGACAGTTCAGTTGTCATATTTTGAAAACAATTCCTAACATATGTCATTGATTATAATTATGAGGTTAAGTGTAAAATAACATTCAACTAATATAAGACACACGTAAAAAAGCAGAATACGTCACCGATTATAGGTATGTACCTACTACTCGACGCTTACGCGGGCGATCAGGGTCGATTCCAAATGGAAGAACTCTTCTACTCCACGACTATACCTATAATAATAATAATCAATGACATATGTTAAGAATTGTTTTCAAAATATGACAACTGAACTGTCAAAAGTAACAGATAAAATTTATGTCGACCTTGGATAAGAAATACGGTAATGGCGTCATAATTCCGTCTCATCAATTTCATGAATGAGAGAGCAAGCTGGACATTGTCTGACGTAACGAAAAAGGATGTGTGAACAATCTCTAGCTATATTTAAATTATCTCTATTATTATTCCCAATAATGCTATAATTGTATTCAAGAATGTAAAGGTTTTTATTAAAAATATGAGTCACCTATATTTATGCTCTCTACATATTCATTAATAAATGTGGTCGATAGGTACAATAGACACTTGAACCCTAAGCGGGCGGTCGACGTTCGATTTCCAATGGAATTTTTTTTTATTCATAGTTGTGGAGAAAGTATAGTCTTTTACTTGTTTAGAATGGCCATCGTTCACTTGGATATTCTTCAGGTTCAAATAAAACTTTGGTTTACCTTAGACTTCAATAAGTTATTTTTCATAGACATCCCAAACAACACAAGTACATCCCAGGGAGGTCCTTCATTTGCTACTAGGACGTCCCTGGGATATCCATTATCGGGACACGGTTCATACTAGGGACATCCACTTTCCACCAAAAAAGGTGTCCTTTGTTACGTTCCAGGGATGTACCAAGCCCCCCGCCTACGGCGTCGGTCTGTTTCCAAGCAACAAGCTCTCGAAATCTGTCATAAGATTTTTTCGAACAATTATCAATGTCCTTGGGTTATTACTACTGATAATAAACTGAACAGGAGCATATATTCATATGGTGATAAACAAAACAAAAATTGACGAAAAAGTTAAAAATTTTACAGATATATATTAGCTAAGTGTTGCATTTGTTCTAGGCATTGCCTCATCTTTTTCTCTGAGGCTTCTTTCCTTTGCTCTCCTGAAAAGCTTCTTTAAAGTCTCCTCAATTTGTTTTTGGTTACCAATGGCTTCAGAAGATCCTGTAACAAAAATATTATCACAGGTGCAATTGAATGATGAAGTTTACTAAAATAATTTACAGTAAAAATAGATAAAATTACTCACGAAGTATAATTTGTGACATCTTTGTCTCCTTAAAACATAATTTTTCTTTCATTCCATGAATTGTAACATGACACTCTTTTTACAAAATCAAATGGGTGATCTCCCCTATTATTGATACTTTTTTAACCTGGAATAAAAAAAATGAAAATTAAAAAGCTGTAGCACTCAACGATTCATTTGGTACTGAACTGTTGAAACAGGAACTCTGAATGAAACCAGTGAATTTTATACCAATATTAGCTACAGATCCTTCTACTTCACAAAAGCTTCACTTGAAAAAAATGCAATTTTCTATAAAACTAGTTTAGCATCAATGACAACTAAAGTGATTTTTTGAATGTTATTTTTCAGAAAAAGTTAATAGTACCAGGTGAATTGGCCTTGGGGGTGTAAATAGTTCTCTGTCTTGAAATTTTTCCAGTGTTCTAGCTGGTAGTTTTACTTTCCGTCCTCATATTTGAAGTATATCTGATACCTTGACAGCATGCATTTAAGTAACGTTGTTCTTCAAAGATTTAACTTCTGATAATAAATCCGTTAACATACTAGTGAGCTGTTTCCTTAGATGACACAAAAAATGTCAAAGTCTGCAACGAGCTTCTTCAAAACTGTATCTAGAAAAAAGATTCCTAATTATTGTAAAATGCTCACAGTTTATTATTCAAATAATGAAAGTTTCTTGATTACCAAGGATATTGAAACTATATATGATAATTCACAGTAAATATATCTGAGCCATTTTCAGCATTCATGAAAAATAGGTACTCACCATCACAAGAACTTGAAGAAGAAATGCCATTGGCCATCTTTCTTTTTTTCAGTATTTCCTGCATAATGAATCAGTGTAGCATTATTCAATATATCTTTATTGAATCATAAGAGATTTTGTTTGCATTCAAAGAATTTATTGTGTTTCAGTGATGTCGAAGTTTCCAGAATTGCCCTCTTATTACTTGGGTACATATTGGAAGAAATCATTTCAGGTAGAAACTCCATACAAAAAAGAGACAATCTGGACTTACTTGAAGTCACTGAGTTAGTTTTAGTAGGAGGATCTGAGATGAGTCTTTCTTTAGGATCTGATAACTTTCTTATTTCTAATTTTTTTATTCTTCAAATCATCCTCCTCACAAATCACTCTGGCATTCGGCTCTTCCTACATTTCTGAGCAGCTTCAAAATAAGTATCTTAAAACATGAAAATAATTATTAATATTATATGGTAAAATAATCTCACCAAAGGTTCCATTTTTGAGAAATGAAATTTCATAAGAGGACCAGCAAGTATTTGGTGATTCATGATTTTTTATAGCTATCACCATTTTTTGTTGAGTGCCAATAACATTGAATGCCAAAAATCCATGTGGTTGGTACTGCTTCCATAGTGTTTCCATCAGAACTGTCCATGTTTTATCCATTTGATCTGAACATTTAAACTCTCAGTTTTCTGAATGTAGCTCAAATAACACCAACACATGCAATGAAAAAAAAGATTTTGTGTCGGTATGCAGATATTTATTTGGGACTGTCTATATGTCTAAATTAAGCTAGACATCCGGGCGTAAATATACGCCCAGCGATTGCGCATGCGTCCATACAGCCTTTAACCTTCTATTCGATATAATTGATTGTGGTGAGATTGGGTCAGTAGGTAGCTTACTGGGCTCACAAGTCACAACCCAGAAGTCCTAGGTTCGAAACCGGGTTTGGTCCTTGGTTTTCTTGTTTTTTTTTTTAGTTTTATATTTCTTATTTTCTGATATTTTTATACATAGTTACACTTTAATCTGTGTCAGTTAGCCCGGCTTTCTCAAAAAAATATTTACATGTGCTTATAAATCACATAAGTAACGCCTTCCCCTTTCTCAAAAAAATGTTACATGAACAATTAGTTTCATTAACTTGAAAGGTCTCATAACTGGTTTTAACCAAAAAAATTCCCATGTCTCGTACGATTGAGATTTAGTACGTATATTTACGCCCGGCCCGGATGTATAGCGTAATTTACTATTCGTCCGAGCGCCCGGACGAATAGACGGTCCCTATTTATTTAGCTGTATTAGAGATACAATTTTAAAACTAATTTCAACAGGTTGGAATCTAAATCCAAAATGTATTTGACTTTCTACTCGCTATAGAAATAATGTGGCTTTTTGAATAAGCAACATTTACACATAATATTATAAAATCGAATAACCCAAGTATCATTTTGGAACGATTCAAGAGACTATAATTCAGTATTATGATTATTGTTATACCAACCTTTAAACTCAACTTATTATACACCTCCGTATTCAACTTAACTTCACAATTTTCACAAAACAAAAATACACATCACATTTATCACAAACTTTTTACTGCTTTTCACATCCAATGATCCAATCAAACAATGAAAAAAGGGGAGTTAGGTATTTAGACTGAGGAATACGATCCCCCAAGCAAGTGCGCATGTTGCTTGAACAGATCACACGATCACAGTATACTGTGAAGTGAACAGATTTAAATTTGATTGGTAGCGGGAAATTTAAATGACAAGACAGCTGCATGCAAGTTGAAAATGCATAATTTAGTGTTTCGCTTGCGATTTACACACAAACCTAACCTAAGCAAGCTAAAGGTGGATTCATGCAAGAAAAAATCAAAACTAAGATTAATTTAAAACTAAAACTAAGAAGATAAAACAATGTTATTTTTTAATTTGAATCCTAATTTCTTGGTTTCTTGCATGAACATCTACATTACACGCACATGCTCATGCAAGAAACTAAGAAATTGATATTTAAATTGAAAAATAACATGGTTTTATCTTCTTAGTTTTAGTTTTAATTTTCTCTTGCATGAATCCACCTTAACACAGCTTGAAATTTGAAAATGCCTGAATTTTCAGCCAACTAAACCAACTAAAAAGGTAAAACGTGTCACGGTACAAACGATCATATTTCTTAAAATTATTTCTTGAAAAAAACTTTTGGTGTAAAAAATTGACTGGCCGAGTTTTGTGGTCTTTTTCAATTCACAAGTGAACAAATAATCTTATAGAAATGCCGTCACTGACTTTTTTGTAGACAATTCAATGAGGAACAACTTTTATTCAAAACTTTTTGCGTCAAAATCAGGAGTTTTTAAACTGCAGAGCAGATTGTGTTGTAAATTAATCAAAACCAGAAATTGACGAGAATCGATTTTCAGTCGTTTAATAAACGATTCTTCAATCGATTAGTAATTGATACTTAATACGATTATCAATCGATTTTTTCAAATTTTTTCCGTTTTTTTTCGATTTTTAATCGATTCTTGAATCGATTAATTGAAACAATGCAATAAAACTATTGATGCCATCAGAAAAACTCACAAAAGCATGAGGCCTTATTCCTTCACCGACAAGTCAGATTAAAAAAAGGAATTATCTTTTGTTTTTTCAAATTATCGTTTAAAGAAAATACTGTTTTCTCAATTAACAAATTTAATTACTAAGTAATCCATGGTAAATAGGTACGTAATTTTACTGTTTCACAAATCGCTCCAAAAAAGCTCATTTCTGAACACATACATTAAGATAAAAATATCTTAATAACAGTTTGATTTAGGTATCTCAAACTTCCTGATTTCAATTACGTCTAGTTCCTCTAAATGGTCTAATTGAAATATTCCTAATATATTCAATATTCTTGAGATGCAAATATTATTTTGGGTGTACCATAGACTATAAAAAAGTTATTATTCCTAGACATAGAACTATTACCTTAAACACTTAATTGTAACATAAAAAGGTATAAAATGTCACGGAACACGCGATAAAAACTTTAGTTCGTTTTATGTAATAACCATATTTTTTTAAATTATTTCGTGAAAAAAACTTTGTGCAATGTAAGAAATTGACTTGTCAAATTTTGTGGTCTCTCTCAATTTACAAATAAACTTGGAGAAATGCCGTCACTAACTTTTTTATAGAAAATTTAATGAGAAACAACTTTGATTCAAAACTTTTTGCGTTAAAACCAGTAGTTTTCAAAGAATGTGTTGTAAATTAATCAAAACCAAAAATTGACAAGAATCAATAAATAATCGATTTTTAAATCGGTGCTCAGACGTGTGATAATCGGTTCTTCAATCGAAAAGCAATCGATTCTGTATAGGATTATAAATCGATTTTTTTTTTCAAATTTAATTCGTTTTTTTCTCGATTTGATTTATTATTTTTAATTCACAAGTGAACAAATAAACTTGGAAAAATGCCGTCACTGACTTTTTTGTAGACATTTAAATGAGGAACAGCTTTTGTTAAAAACTTTTTGCGCGAAAATCAGTAGATTCCAAGCCGCATTTAAAATGTGAAAAACCATAGCCCGAGTTAACGTAACATAACATAACGCATTCCATTTAACTCAGACATTCTCGATCCCCCAGCTTGTTACCAACTATAGGTATCTTCATTACCTTTTATTAACGTAGCGCATTCCTCGTAACGCATTCTAGTTAACTAGGACTTTTTGCTGAGCGACCCCCCTCGCTTTTACTTGGCGTAAAGAACTAAAGTGTTTGAAAATAACTACAAAATTCACTGTCCCGGAAAGCTCGCAAACACATATAAAGTAGTTCCGGGACAGTCCCGGAAGTGTTAATTGAACAAATAAAACTACCGGACCAGTCCCGGAACTGACTAAATGTCCCTGCATTCGCTATATGTCTCAATAATTGGGACTCAATTGATGAAGCAATTAATAGTTATTTCTTAAACTAGACAGTGAAGTAGAAGAATAATTAAAATTTATTTTTAAAAGAATTTAAAGTAGAAGATTGATAGGAATGACTGGTATTAAATATAGCCAATGCATTAAATATACTTTGCTGCTTACTTGAAACAAAATATTTGATTTCTATAAAAGTATGGCTGATGTATGAGGAATGTGTCGTAACATGCATGGATCTAATATAACAACTTTTATCCGAATAAGCTGACTTTTTTTCACATTACAGAGACTTATCATGAAGCACTGACAAAATCGGCAATTGCT
>CAJUYI010004535.1:0-18239 GCA_910591695.1 Galerucella pusilla
CTTACAGTAAGGAAGTCCTGACTTTTTCTTCAAGAAATTTTGACAGGTATGTCAAAATTTCCTAGCGATTTGCGGAAAAAGATATTATTGTACGAGTATTAAACAGCTAACGTGAATCGAAATATCCTACTAATATTAACCACAGTTATTCGGCCCTATTCCGTATCACGTTATGTTATTTGACGACCATCGTTAAGTGTGAATTTCTGTGATATAACGATATGTCTAAAAATACCGATTCTGTATCATTATGCTCATAGTTATGTCAACGAGAATCGTTATTTTATCATCGTTATAATAACTGGACCAGTTTGACAGCTTGTTATGACTTAACGATATCGTTAAGTGGAACAAATGTCAAAAATCCAATCAGTTTTTGCTATATATTCGTGGTGATTTGTAATTTTTTGCAACCAAACATAAATAATAGGCTGCTTTTGAATGGTCCCGTTTTTTTATATTAACTTTATTAGCAAACTATTCCCACAAATTGTTAATTATGTTAACCTCGCATGGTTTTTTCACAGTATACCAAAACCACCAGTAGTGCATCTCAACCTCGCGCATCGATTGTGCGCAGTTCGCCATTTCGGTTTAGAAACCTCTCATGTTCGGCAAGGACGGCGTATATTCTACTTCGGTTTAGGGACAGTTTAGTTTGGTGTCGCGTAAGCAGTGGCGTAGTGTGAATCGAATTTTTTTTGAGTGACAGTAATCAAATAAGATGAATAAAGTTAAAGCAGGTGTGGTTTGTGCTGCAAAGAACTGTAAAAGTAAATCATATTTGTATATGAAGAAAAAGTTTTTTTAGATTTCCCTGTTCTGTTTTATTTATTATAAATTTATATATAAGAGTTCGATTTTATTATACACTTGAATAGATATACAAATAAATGGAAATGTCAAAAAAGATATTAAAGAAAGAAAGCAATAAGTTTATTGATCTTTACAAAAAGGTATACAATGTTATGCCAGTTACTTCTATAAATAAACAAACACAACATGTTTAGACACGTCATTACACACTGAAAGTTTGAAATTAATTTACATAAATCCAACATGATTACATTTATTTTACAATTAAAATGGAATTTTATTTATTTAATTAAATTTAAAAGAGTGAATCAATATTTATATGAAGATCTGGGCCATTCAAAATCGAATACCTCCCCATTCTAATAAAATGCCTGCCATACAAGTGTAAAATTTTTTGATAATACTGGAAGAGTGTTATACCTATATCTTACAGTAATAGAATTCTGTTTGCCTAGCAGTACCTTCCTAATTCATTTTTGTTAGTCTAATCAGGTTTTTGTATTATAGTTCTGTATCATTGATCCAGTGGTATACTTTATATGTTTATTTTTATGCACGAAAATGATAGCTTCCAAAATGTATAAACAAGGTACCTATTGGGAGAATCTCTAATTTAATAAAAATAGGCCTTGTATGATCTCTAACATTATAATAATGATAAGTTAATCATTCGGCGTCATATTTAATGAAATGAAATCCTTATTTGTAATTGAATATTTATGGATAAAGAAATTTAACTAGGAATTTAATGAAAGTCAATAAGTATATATCCTCTATTTTATTACAATTTGTTTTGCTATTGTTGCCGATTCTAAATTCTCTAGAGTTTTTTCCTTGTAACATGTTCAAATTGTTTATTATATAACATTCACAACATTAATCTACTCAATAACATTTTCTTCGAAACATAAATTTAACAACTTTGAATTATACTAATCCTTCCCTGTCCAAAAAGTAGAACTGTTAGTTAATACGGACCTAGTATCTCATACTGTGGCCTTGTTGTTTTTGGAAGGCGTACTTGTTTTTCCATTTATAATTATATCAAGTAAACTTGAATGTGAACCCTCACGTTGTATTGTACAAATTGCACTTCTATCAGAGACAACCTATGTCTCTGCTTCTGTCATGTGTTTTGATGGTATGTTATATAAAAGTTATACTCTGACGGGTCTAACGGGACCTAATCCATCTCTTTTTATATTCATTGAAGGTGTATCGTTCCATCTCGCTTCGTAAGAATCTAAACTTATACTTCTTTTTCAACATATAATTTTAACAATATCGTTAAGGAAGCTTGATAGGTAATCACAGAACAGTTAACAATATACTTAAATACGATCGTTGTTTTAACATAACGGACTATCGTTAAAAATAACATACAAGATACGGAATACGGCTGATTATATAGGTGAAGCATTGAATGTTAGTACCCCTTTAGCAAATGAAGCAAAGTAATGGCTGATTCTTTGGAGGGGTACTTCTAAATACATACAAACGTAAGCGGAGACGTAAGCTAAAAGCTCGTACACTCTTTATTGACAGGAGAGAAATACAAAATATTATAGATTCATCATTGTTATCAATATAAATGTGAGTTATTCTTTTTCAATATATAGCTCATGAATTGATCATAAGTTGAAAAAAATGTAGTGTTATATTTATGTATTTCACAAATATCCATTATTAGGTTAGTAGTTAAGTATACCTGTTCAGGTTGTTAATTAACGCGGCTTACTCACTTATGATATAAGAGGTTTGTATTTTTTTTACTAGCGTACTTTCTACTAGTGGACTTTCCCACACTCTTTTCAGTGTGGGAAGAAACACAATTACTTACCGACGTCTTAGCCTTATATACATTTAAGTGGTCTTAAATAATATATTACTCCATTCATTACACAAAAGGAACAGAAAAAATAAGATGATTTATATTTTTTTAATGAACAGAATCGAACAGAACAATATAAAAAGTAATAAATAGCATAAACACAATTTCACCAAAATGCAAATTATATTTTAAACTTATCGTTCATTTCGAAGAAATTTGAATTATTTCATTCGAAATGTATTTCAATACGATCGCGCAAAAAATGGTATAAGCATTTCGAACGTTAAGGGTAATAACGGTCTCCAGCAAAATTGTTGTCGACCGGTAAACAACCCTTACCGTTCTTGATAATCAATATACTATTGTATGGTATAGTTCACTAAATTACTGAAAAAATTAGAAATTTATTAGAATTCTGCTATAATTTTCAATGATTTAATTTAATTTAATTTAATGGCCCTGGTATAAGCATTATCAAATAAATGTCAAATAATAATAATTAATTTGTTGATATTTATTCAATAATAAATGTTTCTTCATAATAACTTTTGGGAGTTTTTCCGCATGCTAGTAGAAAAAATAGTGTACCTAACACGTGCGCGAAGTGACTTTTCCGTGCGCTATTGCAGATGGACGAACGATGCTTTCGCACTAGTTAGGTAATAGTATATTACGTAACGTGTGCGGTAAGAAGCAGCTAGTGCGTAACATGCTTTATAGAGGTGCTTGGTAAAATCCATCTCTATTACTCTATTACCAATGAAAGAAGCACATTAAAGAACTAACGTTTAATCATTATTAATAATATTGTTGATAATCGGAAGTCCATTTTTCAATTATAATCAATACATATACTTAGCCCTTCGGGCTTTTCATAGTTAAACGTGGCCATATCGAATGTTTTCAAATAGTAAATTTTGAATAAAATGGTGACGTCTATTGACAGTTACTAAGATGTTGCTAGGGAAGCCGTGCGATTTACTTTACAGCTGTGCGTTTTTTTTACAGTGCGTAATAGACGTCATTACATTGATACCAACTGTGTGTTATTGACTGATTACAGGGGGGGTCGTAGATAAAGCATTTAACGCACTCACGGAGCTACGCACTTGCCGCCACGCGGCATCGTGCGTTACTTTTCCATTCGTGCATAAATGCTTCTTACCACACACGTTACGTAATATACTATTACAGGTTCAGACAAACAGAAGCCCTTCGGATTCGCGAAGATGTCGAACAAGAACTGGTTGATAAAGGCGGTATTTGGTATAGATGTCAAACGTGTCAAAATTACAAATCTCTCAAATCGAACGGCTGTAGTAAGCAAATTAAAAAAACGGAATCGAAGAACAATCTTCAATAATATGACACAGCAATGCATCATCAATAAAACCATACTTACTATCTAGTAGATAAAGGGTATCATTGGAGCATCATACAATTAATTTGTTCGGAAAAAGTACAAGCTTGAACATCTACTACAGAAACGATTAACGGGGGCACCCTTAGCGACATTAGTATTCCTCGTATGAATTTCAATAACTGCGTGTATAATAATTATTGTATGCTCACCTATATGGAAATGTATTTATTTTTAGTATTCCGTAAATAATGCTCACATTGATGTGTTTCTAAACATCCAATACATTAAATTGTACTATTCTACCGAATTACACTCGATGTTTGTATTGATACCGGGTAAATGTGGGTGAATGTGGGTTGTTTGAATTTCAAACTGCTTCCTTTAGCAATTTGACTCGTAAACTAAAAACCTTCGGAGTCGCGTTTTCAATAGTTGACAGTTTTTCTCTTCTAATTTCTAGGCAACAATTTCACATTAAACAATCCTCTACCCGATATAGTAGTTAATTCACAACCATAATTATGTAATGCTGTTATTACTAACGTCATTGAAGGTTGGAAAATGTCATATTAAACCTTCACTTCCCACCCTGAAAACCCGCCCTCTAAAATAATGTGATCGTTGCCTAATATTATCTATTTTATATGAATATTTTTTATATTTAAAATATAACACATTGATAAATATAATAATACCTATTTCTGGAGGGGTACAATCCATCAATTCTTCATCGTATGACATTTTTTTAAACTTATTATTCGCGATCTTAATATCCATAATACAAGGTGTCCATCTATAAATTGACACATTTTAACAACTTATAACTCGAGAACGGAAAAAGATATCGACATACGGTTTTCACTAAACTTCCTAAATTTACTTCTAGTTTCTGTTGACATTGTTGCCGCATGTAATTTTTTTCTGGAAATTGTCGAAAAAAAAATAAGGTTTTTGAATCAAAATTGTGATCTTAGATTAAATAGGACACCCTGTAATTCTTAAAACCTTTGAAAAGACCCTTTCTTCTTCTATCCAAAAATGTATACATTGTTGGCATTCACCCACGTTTTTAGGGAATAATTTACTTTTTCATGAAACCACTTCCAAATCTAAAGGACCACATTCTAACAGCTTAAAACTATAGAATGAGACAAGGTATTGAAAACAGGTTTTACTTAAAAATAAAAAACAAAACATACATTAATAAAGTAATTGTTGAATATGACCTCCATTTTGTTCAATACATGTATGTAAGCGCAATAAAAAATGTGTAAATGCATTTTGGAGCATTTCTGGAGTAATTACATTAAACACATTGATTATGTTATTCTTCAGTACTGCTAAATTTGAAGGTGTTGGATTGTAGCATCTGTCCTCAATGTACCCCCATACAAAAAAATCCGGTACAGTCAAGTCTGGAGAATAGGGAGCCCATTCAATAGGACCAGCTCGACCTATCCACTTGTCTCCAAAGGTTATATTCAAAGAATTCCTCGCTGTTAAAGAGTAATGCGGTGGAGCACCATCTTGCTGGAAATATACATCATTTAGTATACCTTCTTGTTGTAGTTGAGGATAGAAAAAGAGTTCTAGCATATCCGTATGATTGTTTCCATTTACTGTTTGTTCTTGGAAAAAAAATGGTCCATAAATTTTTGTTTTGGAGACACCACACCACACACACCTTGGGGGAATCTCTTTCAAACTCGTTGAATGCTCTAGGATTTTCATCACCCCAAATCCTACAGTTATGTTTGTTTACGCGGCCATTTAAGTGATATGTTGCTTCATCTGACATTATTAAATTTACGTTTGGTTGATTTCTAAACAAATCTAATAACGTCTCACACATAAACAATCTCTTTTCGATTGCATGATTCTCAGTTTTTTGGAAAGTCTGAATCTTATATGCTTTAAACTTGATTATCTTTAAAAGCTTATGCCCCTTACTCTTCGACATATGTAAGGGTTGAGCGATTTTTCTAATAGATATTTTATTATTGTTTCTTTCTAAAAGCTCTCTTAACTGTAAAACATCATTTAAAAGAATATCTTGAGCGTTTTGAATGTGTCTTTCTTTTCTCTCCAATGTTCCTGTTTCTGTAAACTGACTTACCCAGCTTATAATAGAATTTCTAGTAGGCGGATTTTTTTCAAAAATGTTTCTAAATCTTCTTTGTGTATGCGTAATTAATTTACTTTCATTAAACACTAAAACGCATCGGGCTTTTTCGGTTTTGGTAAACATTTTTTTGAGTACCAGCTTTCTATTGCACTAAAATTATTGCGAATCTGACACTTCTGTCAACTCGATTTGCGTTACACAGCACCCTTGATAAATTAATATAATTTATTAAGTCATTCATATTCTATGCTCAGCTGGGTAAGTCAATTTACAAAAATGAGAAGATTAAATAGAAAATGTGTACTGAAAATGCTTACGATAATCCTTTAAATGATAATTTATGGATGAAGGTTTGCAAATAATTATTAGAAATAGGAGTTTTGTTCGCAAGAAGCCCTCAATATGAATTTCAAAAATTGAATTTTTAAGAAACTTTCGGACGTTTGAGACTTGGCAACCACGCTAGATACAAATTAAAACATTTTTAAGAATTTCAGTAAAACCTGTTTTCAATACCTTGTCTCATTCTATGGTTTTAAGTTGTTTCATGAAAAAGTAAATTATTCCCTAAAAACGTGAGTGAATGCCAACAATGTATACATTTTTGGATAGAAGAAGAAATGGTCTTTTCAAAGGTTTTAAGAATTACAGGGTGTCCTATTTAATCTAAGATCACAGTTTTGATTCAAAAACCTTAATTTTTTTTCGTCAATTTCCAGAAAAAAATTACATGCGGCAACAACGTCAACTGAAACTAGAAGTGAATTTAGGAAGTTTAGTGAAAACCGCATGTCGATATCTTTTTCCGTTCTCGAGTTATAAGTTGTTAAAATGTGTCAATTTATAGATGGACACCTTGTACTTTATCTGACATTTATTTATATTGGTGACAGTTGTCAAATGTAATACTTTAGGTGTGTTCAAAACGAAACAAAGATTTATTACCTAATTTTGATTAGGATATGATGGTTGTAAGAAAAAGGAAACAAACCTCGGTAGGAAGTTTCATTCCTGTCTCGAGATAATAGCTCACCTCGACGCTGCACGATCGGTTAACTAACTAATCTCTCGACAGTAATGAAACTCTTCCCACTTCGGTGTGTAATATACTATTACCTAATTAGAGGGAATAGTGATAATTTTGGTGATAATTTTCCGTATGCTTCTGCGACGCTTTAGCGAAGTTCGGCCAGCAGTCGCGTACGGAAAATTTACTTTACAAACGTGTTAGGTTCACTACTTTTCCTACTATCATGTGGAGAAACCCAAAAGCTAACACAAAGAAACATTTATTATTAACCCTCTGACTGCTGAATTCTTAAAAATAAGTCGTGCCACCAGTGCGCAATTATTTAGCGCTCGCGAATAAATCCGTCTTGAGCAGCACGTGCACGAAAAACCATATTTTCAAACACGGTAATTCGTCACCAAACTGCTCCAAGCGCAAACGCTATAAAAACTTAGAAATCGAAATATAACATTTATTATACTTATAACTTGTGAATATAAATATTATGAAGCACTTATCAAAAAACTAAAAAAAATTTACAGTTTGTTACCCCTTGAAGCAGGGTACTATGCATAATGGAACAGAACATCTAAATCTGGTGACGGGTCCCCAGTGCTCAAGACGTGTGAAATGAAGTCACGTGATTTGGTTCTTATTGGTCGAATCGTTGTCTGATATTTGTTGCAAGTGTCATACGATAGCGGAAATAATCGATTTCAGCACAAAACATGAAAATAAATGCTCGCGTATATAAACGTCTCGCGCACTGAGGGCACGAAAAAAATTTGCGAATATATCAGGCTTGAGCAGCGAAAGGGTTAATAGTTCAGTTGGTATGGGTCATTTTAGATCAAAAGTACAAGTAATTAGCAATACGGCCGGTAGAGTCGCGCGGATGCGAAACACATACTTAGTTTACCGAATTTTTTTCGGACAAACCATCGCTCGGACGAAAGAAACGCTGGAAGCCTTTTTTGTTGCAAAACACTCCTCCTACAGGGTGATATTTTTTATTTTTCTCTACCTTCCTCCCAAGGCGAAATATTGAGAAATTTCGAAAAAAGAGTTTTTGATTTTTTTTTTCCAATTTGGGAAATCGATGGACTGGTAAACTTTTTTTTAATTTAATCTATATATTTCAAGGTACTAATGAAAAAATACCACCTACTAGTGAATTCTCTTTCTCTCTGTAAAGGACAATCAACATTCGGCCACGCCTTCGATACGCGCGTACAGTTATACTTTCTCTCTCTTTCAAGCTGTTTTTCCCATATTTTCCTTGTCGTACTTGTGTAATCCAGAAAGGTTCCATAAGAAATTACGCGATCTGTGTATATTTTAAATATTCAAATGTCAGTATACTTCCCAAAACTTAGCAAACTCACTTTTCCGCTCGCTAGTATAACATATAGTAGTTTACCTACGACCTCCTTGTACTTGTAGGAGTTGTAGGTATTCATAAGAAGCATAACAAATAACAGTTACATAATTAGAGGTGCTTAGTAAACTTAATTTCTATTACTCTATTACCAATGGAAGAAGCACATTAAAGAACCAACGTTTAATTATTAAATATATTGTTGATAATCGAAAGTCCATTTTTCAATTATAATCAATACCCTTCCAATATCCAACCAATAGCCCTTCGAGCTTTTCATAGTTAAACGTGGCCATATCGAATATTTTCAAATAGTAAATTTTGAATGGAACGGCGACGTCTATTGACAGTTGCTAAGATGTTGCTAGGGAAGCCGTGCGATTTACTTTACAGCTGTGCGTTTTTTTACAGTTCTTAATAGACATCATTGTATTGATACCGACTTTGTGTTATTGACTAATTACAAGGGGGGTCGTAGATGAATGAGAATTATTCCATGGGCAAGAGATGTTAGGTAATTTTTGCGCGATCGATCTTTTTTGTTTATTTACAGCATCGGTTGTCAGGTCAGTAGTTGTGTTTACTGGTTTCCAAGTCTAACACGTCGGTAAGTGATTTGATTTACTTACCGTTCAGACGTCGGTAAGTAAATTACGTCTTAGCCCTACATACATTTAAGTGGTCCTAAAAAATATATTACTTCATTCATTACACAAAAGGAACAAAAAATAAGAAGATTGATATTTAACAGAACAATATAAAAAGTAATAAATAGCATGAAAACAGTTTCACCAAAATGCAAATTTTATTTTAAACTGATCGAGAAGTATAAATGTTACTTTTGACATTTCGTTTATTTCGAAGAAATTTAAATTATTTTATTCGAAATTCGAATATTTCAATACGATCTCGCAAAAAATGGTATAAGCATTTCGTACGTTAAGGGTAAAATTGGGTAAAATTTGGGTAAAATTATACATTGCTGTCGACCGGTAAACAACCCTTACCGTTCTTGATACCTAATAATATACTATACCTCTCCTAGGATTAGGAGTCTGCTCATTCCGTTGCCTAGTTCAGGGTATGGGCACCATGAGCACGCGAGGGTACTGCTACCTAGATAGTCCCGTCACTTCTAAAATTTTGTTTAGGTGACAGGGTGTGTTGAGTTTTTATAGTTCATTTTTATTGTTTAATGTGGAACTTTTAATTCAACAGTCAATGTGTGTGAAGACAATATACAGTGAACGACTGTAATGTGAGGTGCATAGCCGGTAACTTTATTTTTATAAAATTGAACATGTTTCATTAACTAGTAAGTGACAGACTACCTATTGGAGGAGTTATTCTTTTATACAGCTTTGAACTTCCCAGTCATGACGAACAACGCTCAGTTTGGCTGGAAACAAGTTTAGTTAAAGTAAAGTAAAGTTTATTGTCCTTCTTTGGACAAATAAATACATTGTGGTTTGACTTGGAGTTTTATTAAAGCCTATTTATTATACAAATACGTTCACATATCCCCTTTAGGAAGCATACATCACAAGATTAGACCCGCCATTTAACGAAACAGTCAAAAGGAACCTTAACGATCTACAGCTTCAATTCCCCAACTTTTTCCTAACAAATATCCAAACCCCTCCACCCTGGTTAATCTCCATACCCAGAATCAATACTAACTTCAATACATTAAAAAAATGAAACTCCAACTAACCTGATTAAACAGTCTTTTTCGAAGGAAAAAGAAAACTATTAGAACTACTATTTGATATTGAAAGACGTTTCCAAATCATCAGACGGCTGCTAGGAGCAGCCATTAGCAATTCAAATACATCTATAGAATGCAATTCCAAGTCAATCACTTCTTCATACACTGCAAAGTTGTATGAAGTACTACAAGCACTTATTCATATCAAAGAATAAAAACAGTCCCTATGCCTAATAATAACAGACTCACTCAGTTCACTCCAAACAATCCAATCGCCTTAGCGATTGAAACAAATAAGCGTATATAAAAGCAACAGAAAATAATTTTTATAATTATTAACCTTCCTGCCAAATATAATTACAGTCGATTTAGTCCTAGTATGAAATATATTTTTTAAATACTTAAATTTAGTTTTTATGAGGAATAAGGAATATCAATTAGAAAGTTTTCCAATTTCTTGTCAACAAAATTGATGGAAGAGTTGATTTCGTTCTCAGAATCTATTGTATGCTTCATTAACTAGCCCTGAATAGGATATTGATATTTTAGAGGTGGTTATTAATGAAGACATTTAAGAACTTTTCCCACTTGACATTTTCATCGTTCCTTCGCCCTACGTCATGTACTGAGTGACTGTATTCACTTTTTTTATAAAACTAATCAACTTTCGAATAATAAGGGCTGAGTGTTTTTTGACACCTGATAATTCCGTTAATCCTAATTAGAGAAAGTGAAATTAAAAAAAGACATTTATAAATAGCTTTAACAAGTTTTCGGAACAAAGCAAGAAGAAAAACTCTGTTTTTTACCAGAAAACAAAATTAACCATTAAAATATTAACAAGATGAAACTACAGACAATCTGTTCTTGACAAGGAGCAATTATTTTTCTCGGATTTAATGAGATTCCCGATGCTAAGTGTTACGAGGGTTATATAACTTTTAGTTGCGGAATAATTTTTTTTTCAAATTGATACAAAGATGCAGACTGAGATGTCAGTCAGACGTTGAATATATCATTTCGAAACTTGATATCGAACTTTCCAACCTCTTTTCCAATAGAATCGGAACTCCGCCGCCATGGTCAATTCAACTTATTCCATCTGACACCTTATTAGCATCACACAGCAAATTGGATACATATTAGTCCACAGTGTGAAATATGTTATTGTCAATTAACTGTAAAACACATTCTAGTAGAATTCCCAATTTTCAATCAAGCAAGGATAAAAATAATATTAGCAATAAATTAGAAGTAAGTAGTACTCGGTGTAAATTGTAATGTTCAGAAATTAATAATTTACCTTACGACAAAAATAATAAACTTATTCAAGTTGTAATCTTAAAGAATTATATTGTCGCTAATAACCCTAGAGGTAGATGTGACTGAAAATGAAAATAAAAAAATAAAAAAGAGAACATTTTCCTATTATCCTGATGTTATCATATCATATCATTCACGTTTAATACATGCATACATTGCAAAAGCATTGAAAGAAATAAACTGAGAATATTTCATTACTCCGATTTCACCGTTAATGGGCTTTCTATTAGAATTAAAAAATATATGGCTATAAAATGGACATTCATCGAGGTTGTCGTAGAAAAATATACTTGTCAAATTATGACGTCCAGCGACAAATTGATGTAATGTCAGCAGGTCGTTTCAGTCAAAGTTTTAGTAGGTAAGGTAACGAGTAATTTCATTGTACATTTACATGGGCTTCTATTTTTGTGCACCTATTAGAAATAACAATAGAGAAAATATTCACATATTTCTCCAATTTATATTTTAATTCTGATAAAAAGCCCATTAGCGGCGAATTCGGAGTAATAAATATTGTCAGTTTATTTCTTTCAAAGTTTTTGCAATGTATGCATGTATTAAACGTGAACGATATGTTGTCATAGAAAAAGTATAGTATGCAATTCGCAACAGAATGGCCATTTTGCACAAATTTCCTACTCGTGCAAAATGGGCATCATTTTGTGCTCATTGCATTATATACTATTTTGACCATTTATTTGCTCTTGCTTTCGTTTCCACTTCAAAAGGTTTTGAAATTCATGTAAGATCTCTTTCAAATACGCTATTCCAACATTGAACAATTATTTTACAGGAATCTTGAATTATTCATTATTATTATAGATTTTATCGGAAAACTTATACGCCTGAACTTAGTATATCACTGAATATCATTTTAAATCTGGCTGGCGCCTTTATTTGTATTGCGGAAGTCCAGGCTGCGGGCAAGCCCATAGGGTAGATTTGTTGAAAATGGAATGTATTTCACTACTCTGCAGCTCAGTAAATGAGTGTATTAAGTTTTTGTGGAACTAGAATAATGGCAAGTTCAACTGTTAGGCTAAACCACGGAATCTATTCGGTGGCTAAACTCAGACGGACCATAGCGACGCGTCACGACATCTCCATAAATGTGGTCGTGGCTAAACTCAGACGGACCACATCGAAGCGACTAGTTTGTGTTTTTGTTGTCGTCATCTGCGTTAAAGACGACTTTAATTAACGACAATGGTGTTTGGTAGTGTTCATCAGTTTCAGTATGGAGAAACGAGGAGTGGCAAGTTGTCGCATTGCGAAGGAGGTCTGTCGTCCATGTGTTTTGCATTGAACCACCAACAACGACAACTTTGTGGGTGATACCATCCACAGGTAGCGACTGTCGCTGAGATCAACAACAAGAAGTCGTACGTCTGAGTACTGCTCTAACTCTATTGAATTTTTAATATAACCACGAACTTCGCCGACTAACAACCACATTTATGAAGCTGTGACGCGTCTTTGTGGTCCATCTGAGTTTTGCCTAAGTGTTCAACAAGAGCCATCGGTTCAAGTAGTCGTGAGTAATAAAGAACATGTTGATTTTCTGTTAAGGTACAAACTTAATTATCCATTTATAAATTGATACCCCGTCCAAATATGAAGAACAGTATAAAAATAAAATAAATATGAATGGTTTACGGGTAGCAAGACTAGTGTAGGTGAAAAATAGATGAAAAGACAATGGGCTTGTTCAAGAAAAATTTTTTAAGTTAATAATAGAAACTAAAACTTATTTTAAACAGATTCCCAAAATTTTAGATTTTTCCGCGAACTTTTAAACCCTCAAATTAATTGAAGAAGTTGGATTGAACGCAAACGGGGCGTGGTTACCTGTAACATCACATTGCATATGATATACCTAACGTTTGAAACGCCGCGAGTCGAGAGCTATGTACTGTGTATATTGTATCGTTTTGTGTATCTGTTGACTGTACCTACTGTTTCGTTATTTTATTGTGTGGTGAGTGAAAAAAAAGTGGTAAATGAATACTATTTGATGCCTGACTGTCCTAACACATCCAAGAATGCACCAGAAAAATATATATACATTGAAACAGTGAAACTAAAACCTGGAGTAGTACCGAGATATTTTGACTATCCAAAAAATAGAGCCACGGTCACAATTTTTACAAGTTAAGCTCAGAAAATAGAGCCTCTGATGATAATGAAGATGATGATGAAGAAGATATCACACGAATGGAACTTATATCTCGGGAAATATGAGTTTAGGCTTGCATTAAGACTTATGTACGTTCCAAAGCGATTAAATGCAGGGGTGGGGGGTTTTCTATATGGAAAATGGCTGGAAAGAGAAAACGCACCAGCAATGAGATTGTTCCAAAAAATCACGCATGGAAAAAGACGGAAATCTATTAACGAAAAGTTTTCAATATCCACTAGCGGTTCTTCTTCTACATTCACTTCGTAATTTTTTTCTAGACACTAATAGGTCAGAAGAAATAGAACATTTCATTTGATAGAAAAAAATCTAAAGCTTCATTTGTGAGTTCCGAGTCATTCATTATTTGTTGTGAGCTTGTTAACTAAAAAAAAGTGAGCTGGACAAGCTTGATATCTTCTTAACATTAAAAAAGATCAAGCTGAATCTACGATTTTGGTGTGCCACTTTCCAGAGTATGTAACATTATACAAAAAACTATACCATTATTAGCCAGTTACCCTTACCCATTTGTGCAAGTTAAGAAAAGACTTCCTACTCCCTCCAGACGCAGATATGAAAATATACAATGTATTATAGATTGTTTTGAAATTTCGATTCAAAAACCAAGTGTGAAGTCTTTGTTTTCATTAATGTAGTCCATCACCATAAAGAAATCGACTTCAGGTGAATTTGCAGGATCTGCTCTAATAAATCCAGTATCTACTGAGTACATCTTTAATATCAAAAATCACTAACACTCTCAAATTTCAAAGATATTGCAACTGGAACAAACTTTCTTGTGTGAAACGCAGCGGTGTACAGAGCACAATATGCAATGTGACGTCACAGTCGGTTCGGTCGCTTTTTAAGGAGCTCCATTTTCAACCTCTAATATCTAAGTAGTGGGGAAAGTTCAAGAGCTGAAAATTTCACCAGTTACTTTGATGATTTAGTTTTACAAAATAACGTAAAAAACCAAGAAAATATTTCATTGATAACAAGCCCATTTGTAATTTTTAGTCTTCAATTTTGTCTGCCTACCTACTGCCAAAATTCACGGGCTGTCTCTGGTGATAAATCCCCATAAATTAAAATGCATGGTATTTTTGCCATAATAAGTTTCAGCTTCTGTAAAATTGGCACTACCACAACGTTTTTCTGTCATTTCCACAAATATACTCCCAACCCCACATTCACTAATAACATTGATTCAATCAATGCTAATAATAAGTTTGTCGACGAAAAAAATTAAAAACAGAAAAATAAACTAAGCAAGGCATTTACATAATATTGAGTTATGCTTCTTCTTTTTTTCACCTTCTTATATCACTATTATGATCTCCACCCAATCGACTAACAAGTTAAAATAAGGCAGTTATGCCAATTATATGCAAAAATGATATAGATAGATATAGATAAATATTTCTTACCTGTTGATTTCATAGATTGTTGAAATTCGGCTTAGGCTAGGATCAAATTTAGGTATTTCTCAGCTGAGTAGATTAGGAAAGGAAGCTCAAAAAGTGCAAGACCTTGCAATTTTGTCGTCCAGCATCGATTTGCATGAAAATTGGGGCTGGGCTCATTTCACCCTCTTGTTCCTTTTCTATAACATGCCTCGTTCGCTTTTAACGTTTCATGGGAGAAAACTGCCTCTAATTGTCAAAAATTGTAAAATAACATTGTAAACTTTGATAAGGGTGAAATTGGGTTTGAATTGGTTATAAAGTGATCGTTTGCTTTGGGATATAATACCAAAATATTTCAACCCTTGTTAGAGATTAATATAAAAATAAATCTTTTTCCCCAAAAAAAATTGATTATTAATATGTACTAAATATGTATTGAGTTCATTTTGCAACTCTTCAACCCTCAATCACATTGGAATTTTGATGAAATAATCCAATAATATGGAAAGAAAAAATTTTCATACCCCCCAGGACCTGATCTACCCATCCAGTTTTTGGTCTTCCTGGTTATCCTTTCACATTGGGTCTCCATTCTGTAATTCTCCTGACTTCCTGTCCTTCCTCCATTCTCTTAACATGTCCATTCCAAAGTATCCTTTTTGAAGAATAGCTTTTTATTACATTATATTAAGACTAGTCAAAAATGTACAATTTCAGGTATTAATCTTTACAGCATGAAAATAAAAAACATGAACTATTCAAAATTTAAATTATATACCACATTTTTACATACTTTAGAATTGGTTTTGCATATAAAAACAATGAATAATGGCGATTAGCAAAAAATGTAATGCTTAATCAAACTTTCAAAGTGTACGAAGAGATAAACGTTGTTGATAATTGTTTTAAGGATTTTATGGTTCTATTGACGGTTAAATCAAATTTGCAAAATCTGGAGTAATATTTCACAAGAATATTGTCATTGATGCAGTCGGCACGGTCAACATGGTTGAAGTGAACAATTTTTTGAATGCTCTATGTAATGGATACCTTTATTATTCACAAAACTAGTGTTGAATTAGAACTCATGAAACGTCAAAATTACTAAACGTCATTTAGACAACTTGACAGAACATAATAGTAATACTACATTATTCCACCCTTCAAATAGTAGTCAGTCGTTCAGGCAGTCGACATTGCCTGGTTGAACGATGAAGAGTATTTTCTTGAGAAGAGCTATTAGGAATAGAACGATCTTCGGAGGTAGGAGAGTCTGAGCTACTTTCATCAGCATATGGGTTTTTCACCTTGTAGAATATCATCTGCTTGTTCTTGGTCTTCATAAGAAAGCGGTTGAAACTCCGGTTCTAAATCTCCTTCGCCGTTAGGAGCCAGGTGTTTTAAAGATACGGTTGTCTTCCTTCCATCTTCTATCCGAACTAGTGCGTATTGCGGATTGACATCAATTAGCTTCACTTCTTCTACTAGTGGGCCATATTTACTCGATCGTACATGTTTCTTCATAAAGACTTTGTTAAAAGGAACCAGTCAGGAAGGTAAAGAGCAACCATTGACAGATCTTTAAACATTCTTTTAAGAGGAGTTTCCTCAGTAGCGGTGCATAGAAGAGATCTAATGGAGTGTAATGCTTCTGGAATTATTACTTCCAAATTAGAAATTTCCCAATTCCTTTGTTTGAGTGCAAGAGAAATTGTCCGACAAATAGTGCCATTTTCGCGCTCTATTTGTCCATTTCCAGGAGGATTGTATGGAGCAGACATATATGTAGCAACACCGCGTGTGTGAAGAAAATTTTGTATTTTTTTCGATATAAAAGAGGCACCTCTATCCGTATCAATATAAGAAGGTATTCCAAACAAAGAAAATAATTCAACTAGACAGTCTATTACAGTTGAAGAATTCATATCTGATCAAATAATTCACTGGAAAGACAGTCCAGCCGACATACTATTAACACCGCTCGATCCTTTAAACTACAAAAGACACACGGTATCTGTCTATCGCTCTATTGAAGCTTCAGGAAAGGACTAGCATCGGAGACCGAGTGAAATATACATCGCAGTGGGAGGAGCTTAAAGTAGACCTACTATTCTTGTCTATTTACGGTGACCGTCTCTTTTTCGCGATGTTTTTCTCATTTGTCTAAATAGTTTTTGCAGGTGGGATAAAATTATACACACTACTATGGCTGATTATTACTATTGATTAATTCATAGAATCACTCACACACTATACTGAACTTGATTCATATAAACATTTCACTCAATGTCTATTTATTTAGACTCGGTATAATAGTTCACAACTTCAATATTGCACTATTTATCTTCACTAATTTACTCTACTGATTCACTGTTTACTAAAAGCTGTTCGACTAACTCAAAAACTCGCCTAAATATTTTCCTCAATTCTCGACGATTCTCCGCACGTGTGAATACCGTTCCAAAGTTCTAGAGAACCGATGCTTCGCATTCGCCAAAATTTATAATTTCGCAACAGGACCAGCTTCTGAGCTGGTGACTTCATAACAATATCGTGTGACTTTTGTAGCTCGAAGGTAGGAGCGGAATGGACTGTCTTTGCCATACACTATTTAATCATTATTATATTGTGTGCACGTAAAAATTGTATTGGAGTGACTTTCACAGATCTTTTAAAAAACGTATCACTCTCGCATTTTTGGGAAAATTTTCCTTTTAGTTATATCATATCTCTTTATACAAGAGTGCGTACATATTACAATATTAATATTCAAAATCATAATAAAATTAGCAAATCAACTTAAAAATGGGATAATCCCATAAACTAATTTGTAATTATTATGTCAATATCGGAATACCTAATTGTAAATAAGTATCTTCAAATTTCCATAATTTCTCCACTATATTGTGGAATTGATTAGAAACAGTTAATTTCCTTCAAAAAAGGTTATAAGTTTTCCACTGAATGCAATTATTCAGCATTGATTTTATTTGTAAAATGAATTCTGAAGTATGTAAAGGATCTAGTATAATTTTTAACGAGCTCAAATAGTTTTTTTTTTCCTCTTCGGAGCCGTCCTTTCGCCGGTACCACCT
>CAJUYI010004536.1:0-18228 GCA_910591695.1 Galerucella pusilla
TTTGTTCCTGCTCATTGAGAGCAGTTCTTTCGCTACTTTTTCTGATGGTTCTTTTATGAATTTCTTCCCATGTATTTGCCTGGTCGTATTCTTCCAGTGTTTATTGTGTTGTTCTTTCAACCACCCTTTTAACCATGACCTCGTTAAGCATCTGGGGATGCCTACAGCAGATTCGGGTCCGTTCATCAGAGTTGACGATCCTATTCTTGCGAGTTCGTCAGCTTTTTCATTGCCTGCGATTCCTTTATGACCTGGGACCCACTCCAGTTTTACACTGTTCCGAGTCGCCAGTCTTCTAAGTTCTTCGCCGCATTCCCATACTAGCCGAGATGTCACCCTATAGCTCTGAAGTGCTTTAAGGGCGGCTTGACTGTCACTGTAGATCCTGATCTGCCTGTTGTTGTAGGCTCTCATATTATTAGCCCTTGCACATGCAAGTATTGCATAGACCTCTGCTTGAAATACAGAAGCGTATTTGCCAAGCGAGACGATCCCTTCATATTTGCTCGTCTTGCTGTATATGCCCGCTCCGGTGCCGAGTTCATTTTTTGATCCGTCTGTATACCAGATCAGTTCATTCGCTCTATTAAGTGGTGGTGCGTTCGTTCTCTTCCTCAAGCTCCTTTCGATCTTTGATGACAATCTCGAAGTTTTGCGAAAGATATATTTGGTGGTCATGTGGTCTGTTGGCATTTTGAAAATGTCATCATCCACATGCCTTATCTCTGTGTGTCCTCTCCCATGTGCCACGTCATGGTCTGATGCTTTTTCCAGTCGGGTTAGTGCTGCCCTTGCTTCGCACATTATGACACAATGTAGCGGAGGAAGGTCTAGCATTGTCTCCAGCGCCGCTTAGTCATACGCCTGTTTGTAGTCTATGAACAATATATGCAATGGTAGACTGTTGGTCATTAAGCACTTAATGGTAAATATTTAATCTATAGTTGAAATAAATATATAAATATAAATATTTAAAAGTGAGAGTGGAAGAATGTATAAAACATTTTAATCATTTTATAAATATTTCCAGGACTCACTCTAAAAATTGTTGGATATAACTTTTTTCACAACAGAGGATTTAATACGCTTTCAACTGAATAAACCTCAATTAGATATGTATATGATATTATACGTTTAAAAATGGATGGGATGGATGGGTCTATGATAAAAACGAAAGACTGACATACCCAATTAATACTTCTGATTTGAATAAGGTATAAATCTGGCTAACTTATAAGCTGACGTTTACAATAGGTATTTCTAAAGGAGACTAATGTCACCTACTTTGGTAGAGTTTTAGATAAATGTTTTTTTAGACAAAAGAAAGCTCTTTTGAGAATAAATCATGCAGAAATATACATTAAAATCCGTATGTTTTGCAATAAATACCAGTATATATTATTGTACTGTCCTTGCAGGATCAATCTCTCACTGTCATCTGTTTAGAGTTCACAGAAATTGTACCAAGGTTTTCAGCTCAATGTGTAAAACTCTAACTAGCATTCTACGCATAGATTACGAGATATTCTGTGGACCCTACCTATACAAGCGATCTATAATATGTCAGATAACTATTTTTACACCATTCCATTCTCTAGAAGACTAGAGAAACCTTCACCAACACTATGACACATCATCAAAGCTGTTAGGTCCAGTCGTAATATCTGTTAAAAAGTTAAAAATATGAATATTTCTCTTTGATTATTCTCTAAGAATCATTCAACTACGATGTTTTTTGTTGATGTTACGTAGACAAGTTTTTATTTATAAGTAGAAGAAGATAAACTCTCTTACCCAGTAGCATAATATTCTAGTGTTAGAAAACATTAGTTACAGCATTAGTTTTTGGCTCACATTTAACTAATTTTAAGTACAGTGTTAGGATGTTTCTGTTTTGGATGTATTGTTATTTGTTATTACCAAAAATATTGCAGTTAGCAATTAAAAAAAGCATTGTTGAAGTTTTCGTGCAATAAAATATTATATGTGGGCCACAATTAGTCGTAGTTTACCAATAGTATAGTTTGATCTCTGTATTTACAACTATATACCAAATGGACGTTCATAGAACTTTGGCAAATTATTAACAGAAATAAATATACATATTAACTCTTTCATAATCATCATGGAAGCAGTCATAACTATTTAAATAATATCAAATCTGCATTATCGGGATACAAAATAAATTGACATTGACTAATGACATCCAGTTTAATATAAAATAAATCATATTTTTTAAACCACAGAGAAGATTAAGGCTTCTTTTTGGGTGACGTTATCTGCATCCTTATTTCCTTTAGTCCTAGCATCCACAATAGAGCTATTTTATATTTCTGGTCAGTTGCTTTAGATTTTTTTCATAGATCCAAGCTTTACAGCTAAACACTAGGTTGTCGATTTGGCTTCAGACAAACTCTATCTACAACAGAATGTGACCAATATTTTAACACTGAGTGTTTGCTCGGTCTTTGCCGTCAATCGTCAATGTCTAATCGAAAGAGTAGACAAGGTGAAAGCTGGGATTTCCATTATATACCAAGTAACTTGGAAGATTTTGGAAGTGCTTAGTACTTTTTAGATTATCGGGTTGATTTATGTTATATATTTAGTTCTTAGTCTTATTATATGTTATTTCATTATAGGTAACATACTTTTTAAAAATATCATACATTCCAATTAGTTTTGCAAATGTTAATATTTTATAAATAACTGCTTTTCTATGAATACACATTCCAGTCTTAGTATAAATGAATAAAGTTCCTTCTTGCTCTGCCAATAATAAAAATATGAAGTTCTATGGGTGTCTTGTCTTGACATTATATCTTTATTGTATATTATATCAATTTTTAGCAAGGGCTATTGAAAGCTGTTATCCGCAGAAGCCAGTGCTTATCAAGTATCTACATTTGTATAAGGTTATATTATTTTGAAAAAGTTTCAGAATGCATAATAATCTCTGTTTATTCAGTAAAGTTGAACTGGCACCTTTGGAATTTAATATAAAGTGCGTCAATTTTGAAACTATATCAGTTTTGAGATTTTTTGACTGGTAGTTTTCACAGCAGACAAAATAAGAAGAGGATCCATTTAGAAATAGTTATTGCAAAAATATGTATATTATTTAGTCTCGTAAATTAATAATAAATAGAAATTAGCAAAAGGTTAGCCAGTTCAACTTTTTGTATATTATAATATAATATGATGGTCTTTTAAATGCAAATTCCAGGGTAATAAGACTACTACAAAGCAAATAAAGAAGTCTCACGATTTAAAAAGCAATTTTTTCTTATGAAACAGAAAACATGTTTGAATCACATATTTGGTTATAATTTTTTTTTGCGCGTGATGTAAATACATTTAAGAAACTTTTGTACATTTTTTCTTCAGACTTTTGTTTTTTTAAGTGCTTCTCCACGGAATCTTCCATGTAAATCGGAGCTGTCCATAAGTAATGACATTTTAAATGTCAATAAATAATAAGTTGGGTCTAAAGTTCTTATTTGAGTCTTCCTTATGTAAGAAATATGTTCGTGAAAGTTTTTAACGACAATAAAATTTCAGCATTTTAACCTTTTTTTTAGAAATTTTCAGCCTATTCTTCGAGCTAAAAAACGTAAGAACCCTGTAAGTAATGTGTACTGAACTGGCCTATTTTTGATGGAAAATTAACTGTAAAGTAAAATCAAGCATGAAATATTTTCTGAAATACATCAGGACAGCAAACTGAGCTTACTATCCATGTTGTGATCTACATAGATATTTCATTGTTAAATTTTTACATTGTTTACCCCGTAAGTACAATAAACTGATATACACAAATATCTGCTTTATTATTCTCTACCTTTCACCATCCAGAAAGACTTTAATCCTTTTTAATTTTCTCACGATAACTCAAAATGATAAAACTGTAGACGTATACAACAATCATCACACGCTAGCCAGCCACGTTCTCCTCCAGTTTGCCTGAAACGCAGGATAAGAAAGTGCTAGTGTGACCGTAGCCTAAGCCTCAAAGCCTCTTTGGATCACATTTCTGAGAGCTTGTGGTTGATTTATTTACGAATATTGTAATATACAATATGAGGTTGCTGTAGAAAGAAACAATAATTATAAATGAAGACAACAAACGTATATTTTATATTTATTTTATATTTGACAAGTGATCTCGATTAATTGTGTTTCTATATTGAGAGGTATACTGTGTAGTGCTAGTTGAAAAAAGGATGCAGGTTGGGAATTTGGGAAGAAGATATTATAAAGGGCTTTGGGGGCGTTGTCTCGCCGTGGTCGAAATACATTACGTAGTATATCACATGTTTAAATATTGTAAAAACTCGGCGGGACTTATGACGTGGGAAATTTGGAATGGCGTCGAACAGAAACTATACAGTATGCCTAAATTCATTTTTCGGTTTTTTGGATTACTCAGTATATATAATAGGTAATTCCGAGATTTTCGTTTATTTTTTTACAACAGGCATAATTTATACAACTTAAATTTAAAAACTGCCCAACACCAATTGCATTTTTTACACGCTAATTCACAATTTTTATCTTAAAATTGACAAGTATCAGGCGACATTTTAAGTTGATTTATGGCTTGACAGTACTATTCATGGTAATCAAATCTGATCCAATTTGATTTACTGCAGAAGACGTGAAAGCAACTGGTGTCTGGGATTCTTAATTAAATAAACTAAGAAAACATTTTCTTTGTGTTTACTTTAAGTGATTTGAAGTGGCTAAGAAGTGTATTTAAATGAAAAGGCAGTTTTTTGCATTGATCAAGTATATATTATATCAGTGGCTTTTATAATGAAAAATTAGCATAAAGTAATAAAAATGTTTTCTTTAGTTTAGTGGTGATTAACTGTATATTCAAAATATATTATAAAGAGTTTATAAAGCCTAAAATCCAATTTTTTGAGTGTTACAAATCGTTATCTAAGCTACAATAGTGAAATGGAGGTTTAGTGTCTGTGAGACAGCAACAAAAACATCGTGACCTAGGTAAATTATTTATTTTTATAAAATGGTGCCGTAATTACATTGCTGTGTTTATGTTTATTAAACACTCTTTATGCTTTTGATTAAAAAGAACTTTCATTTTGTTTATAAAAAATGTTTTTGTAGCTTTTCACACCATAATAACAGGGGGATATCAAATCAATTTTTGGAGTTATAGACAGTCGGGTAAAAAATATCTATTTCTAATTGTGCGTGTACCCCACTGGTGCGTGTATTTTCATTGATTGATGGAAGAATTGTAAATTATTTGATTATAAATTACTTGAAGAATAAATGAGATCGAAATTTATCATTTAACCTGAGATACTGGAATATCTAGAGTGGACAACCAAGCTTTAGAAGCATTAGAAAATTGGGTGAAAATCATTTGAAATGTTGATGAATAAAATTATTTGTGAAACATATACTAATGAATTACCTACAAAAAAAATAAAAGGGGAGTGAACCTTTTCTAATAAATGTTTTACCTTGAGTTTATCCCATAAAATTTAATTCGGAATTTACATCGACCACCTAAGAATGCACCACCAGTTACTTTATAGTATCAGTCTCAATTATTTATTAGAATTTTTGCTTTGGTATACATTTGAACCTAATTATTAATTCTTTGCAAAACGGTGTTAAGCTCGAAACAACAATTTTACAATAATGAAGATCCACCATGTATTAAAGCAGTTTGAATAAAATATGGTACGCCACTGCCGTAAGTTTTAAAACTACAGTTCCTCAAGAAGCTTCTAATATTATTACTGCAACATGTGGCCAGCAGCATTAGGTGCACTCCATTTGATGAGATCTGAGATATAGTGATGTGTGTAAGCACCAAAAAGAACGACTTACTAAATTCAAAGGCATTTGCGACACCATACAATTCATATTTAAAATATAAGACAGATACGTATCAGCATCTAACGAAGTACCTAATTCATAATCCCATAGATAACATTCACTCAAAACCAAAGGAAATTAGATTTGTTTTCCACATTATTTCCAACTCATACCTCCGCATAGCGTGTGTGTGGGGAGCAAAAATGTCAGCTCACTTTGAAGTACGCGAGATTCGGAAATTTCTTGCCACATTTTACAGTAAAAAATCGCTGTTTAGCATCCGCTTTTACGTTGAAAGTTCAACATGAAAAAATCAAAAATATGTTTCACAGTGGCGTACCATGTAACGTTCATTTCCTGAAGATCTATTCGTGGTCAACGAGTATTGGTTAAAATTAAAACTAACTTGATAGAAACACTAGTTAACAACATAATAAAAATTAGAGGAAATATTTCAACTTTCTATAGAATGGACAATGAAAGTGGTAAATAAATTTGTTCTATGTTGTTGATTAAAGCTATAGAGAAGACGTCTTACGGAAGGGGTTGTTATTGGAGAAAATAGTTCTGCTAGTATAAATGGATTGTCACGGTAGCTTAAATCGTCTTGATAAAGACATACGTGCTTCAAAAGGAATGTATTAGGGTATGATGTTATATATGATTTATTTAGTGATTTTCTACACAAACTTATTGCAATTATAACAAAATTTGTACTTGCTCAATGAATTTTTATGAAATGTTTACGCAACGAAATATTAATTAAATCTCACACTTGATTGTCGAGGTACGCCAGTATGATTAAGTACAGGTTGACTTTTTACTGCAACTTAGATATAAACAATGTATTTTATCTATCTGAGAGGTAAAGGGTAGTATTCATTACAATTCCAGGAGATTTAAATAATTACATTGTATTTTATGCTAATTTTTATATAAAAAGACAGAATATTCGGTAGTAATTATTACATAATAAGAATAAATAATAGCCATGCAGAAGCCTTATTCGTCCCCAGCAATCGTATTTATATTGAAATTTGAAATACTAAACTGACATATATGTATTATGTTCCGGTAAGTGCCTAGTAATATCTATTCGATTAATGTAAACACTACAGCTTCTATAAGATGAGACTAGCGGTAGTTGATCACAATTCCCAAAAACTTATTATTTTTGGAACACGAAATAATTCAATTCACATCAAAGGGAGTACCGCAAAGTGAGACTTCTGGTTATTATTTATTTATTACGCAGACACTCTGCATAGAACTCATCCCTTGTACTTGCTGACTCACTAGGGTCACTAGACAAGAGCCGATATATCGTTTTTAATATGTAGTGATTGCACAGAATAACCTTTTGACAACTCCATAAGTAAAACATTGCTGATAGAACAAGCGATGTTGATTTGACATTGATGACAGTATCGGCACTTATCATGCACTGAGAATACTGTATAAAAATAACTTAGGTACAATGCGAAAATGAGCTAAGTGGTTACCAATAAATAAATTTAAAAATCATGTAGTTGCTAAGAAACAGGGAGACTACACAGATGGAACGAAATGATAGACGTGACGTGTTGTTTATGATGGTAAACAAGTTCTGAGTCACAAATTACAAAGTGTCTTGTCTCTAGTCTGTTTAATTTCCCATTTCGAATGTGTAAACTTTGAGAATAGGTTTCGCACTCTTTGCTCCTGTTTGTAAAAGACAATTTCCTTTACCTCCAGGTTTGTTAATAAATGAATAGGAATTTAAATAATGTACCCTATCAATTACCAGGTGTTTACATTTATCTAACAATAAATTCACAGTAGTGTCCAATTATTAAAGCTAGTGGAATGTTGTTGATTCACAAAAAAGGATATCGGGTGTATTTGAATAAGATAGGCACTATTTATTGGCATTTTCAAGTACTTAAAATACGATTTTATTAGTATTATTTTATTGCATATTTTTATTTTTTCTTAATGCCAGTTAAAATAAAGTAATTGCTAACAATAACCAATAACATTCTTCGAATGAACACTAAGAAGTTTAAATTGGACAATACAATGGCATAATAGTCCTAAAATTATCAATATCTTACTTACATTTAATATTACAGTGAACTTATGGCCGTTTTTATAACATCCATCCCGTACATATGTTTTGGTAATGAGTTACCAATACATTTTAAATTGGGAGAGTTATTTCACAACCAGAAATATTTAGCAACCATAGTTCTCAAAAGCTTTGAAAACTTTTTGGCATTTTGAAAAATTCTCTTTTTGTACGAACAGAATATTTTTTTGAAACGTCTTCTGTATTTTCCATTTAAACTTTTACATCCATAGACGTTTCTTTTCGTATTTTTTCAGTACTTAACAAATATTTTGTCCCGGCTAATGTTTAAACTTTTAAAGTTGTTACAGCTTCTTTTCATTTTTGAAATTGATTATTCATTTAACCAACAAGTATATTTGATGTCCCAAAATTCAAAAAATTAATTTAAATAATTTTTTAGCCGGGACGCTATGTGAGGCAAACATTTTGGTTGCCATCTCTCGTACTATAAAAGAGAAGGTCGTCGGTTCTAACCCAATTGGTGTTTTTATTTTCGTTTATTTCTATTCTTTTTTGGATGTTTTAACACAAATAATTGTTATAGATTTATAGAATTAGATACATAATGAAAATGATATGTGAGTCAAAAAGTTTTCTATACAGTTTTTCTCAAAATTACTTCAAGTCTGGTTGCTTATACATAAATTGTTTATTAATAGAAAATTGTTCATTAATGAGGGTCGACGGAAAAAATATGTATTGAGTATTTTGGAAAGATTTAAAGTAAAATTTAATCATGTTAATTGTGTTTAAATAAGCATCCAGAAAATCTCATTTTACGTATACCGAGCAATCTCCTACACTAATACTTATATACCGTATTTGTTTCTATTACTCCCATCCCTATAGAGTTGGGTAAAAAAGATTTGGACCCTAAAGTTTATCAAAACTAACTAAATTTTTCACAAGTGGAATAAGTTTTCTAAATAAATGTTCATTATAAAAATATGAATAGAAGTGTTTGAGCATATAATTCTCATTTATACTTAAGTACCTAATTTTTGACCTCTAAACTCGTTCGCGTACAGGCTTATATTATCAACACTACTTTTTTTAGAAACTTCTGCACCATTTATTTGAGGTTATTTTCAGAACGAACTACAGATCTAGCAATTATATTTAGCACTAAACTTATGGGAAAATTCGGTAAGTCGTGTTCTTCGATAACCATCATATTTTAGAAAATTTTGAGTTAGGTGCAAAAGAACCTTTACATTTTTGTTTACATTATTAAGTTTACTTATTTTCTATATAGCTCCGTTGTTGAGAATTTTGTTAAAAAATGTCGGAAAAATTAAGTTCCCCATTCTAATTGAGACTGTTCTTTAAGATTCACATTCAAGATACATCGCACTCATTTTAAACATTCGTTTATTTTGATAATGATAATGAATTATACATTAAAATTTGCAGACTGCATTATGTATTTTGAAACCGTGCTACCAATACTACACCGTATATATATAAAGTTAAGAAATTCCACCATGTAGGTATAATATCTTGTAAATATTTTGATTCTTATCATAGCAGTTTGACACTGTTGATTTATTCACAACCAAATATAGATTTGTGAATTCAATTGGCTTAAAATAATTCTGGATTTTGAAGAACTCAATTTTACTACAGATATAATAATGTAGTAGGTATGTACATATTCAACATTTCTTATACAAAATTGAAAATCACCACATTGTTAAACTCAGTACTACTAGTTGTTATAGAATGAAACATATCTCTTTCATAATATCAAATTTTCAGTACAGTATTGTTAATCTGGAAAATTTTCTCCCTAAAATTTCTGTTTATCACGTACAAATCCCCTTAATTAAAGTCCTACTTTATATTTACTTGAAATTGAATTGCTTCTTGTTACTCTACACACTTAATACACTAAATAAATTGCTTTACAAATTTCGATAGAAGCAATTAGACCACCATAAATTCGTGATTTTCACTAATTTTCTTTTTATTGTTTTTGCACAATTGATAGTTTTCATTCTTTATCAACACAGCGTATAGCATGAAACAAAATTAATGAAATAGCTGGTGAATACAACTAATTACAGGCAGTAGGCGTCATTTGCGTAATCTTAATTTTATTTGCCACTTCATAGTAGGGTTTAATTAGGTTCAATTAGGCAGCCAGCTTTTGCCGCTAAAAATTTGGTGAAACCTCGCCTATAGAAAGCTTTTTGTGTTGTTCTAATCTAAGTGCTACCAAATGATTGTGCAAATGAGCCAGCAACAACACGTACTGGAAAAGTTTTTGATTCAGTTCTATGGCGATACTGATATAGTTATGACATTTCAAATTTAAAACCATAGTATTGCTACAGAAGAATTGACCTTCAGCTTCTCTTAAGTATAAATGTGCCATACATTTAAAGAAAGCAAGCAAAACGTTTACTTTTGTCAGCGTATAGGTGTAAAAATTGATGTAGATGACTAGATTTTGAATGAAGTCTGTTTTTAGGTGCTATGTTACTGTTTTTGGCCATTCTGTACGTGTCGGAATGTGTTGCATTATATCACAACATATGTGCATCAACTATATCAGCTTCGCATACTTTTTAAAGACTTTAAATAGCTTAGAGTTATCCTGAAAATTTAGCTAGTTTGACAAAAATAATAATTCAATTGATACCATTCAACTTTTTTACCCAGCTTGCAATGAGATGAATCATATTTTCGTTATTATTACACAACACTAATTTTAAGAAGTGAGCGACTATGAGGTCCAGTTCAGAGAAATATGATTGCTATTGTACAAAGTGAACATGTGCCGGAAAACTGCTTTTACGAACACATCTCACAGCGTCCTGTGTTTATGGGGTTTGTGCGGCGCCGGCGCTGTGGCCTTAAAACGGTCACATGTCACAGTGCACTGTGCGAGGAATGCTCCGAAGAATCGGCGTTAGGCTTCAGGTCGGCTGCGGCAATCTTCTTTATTTGAGACGCCTTTATAGTCGACCGTCGCCCGCCGAGGTTATTGTCGACTGTCGAGTCTCTCGTTAGGCCGCCTAGGTTGACATGGGGACGGCTTTAACCATCCTGGTCCCTAGAAAATACAAAAACACCTTGTTATTAATGAATACCACAAATTTAATCACATCATATCAGTCGCCTACATGCACAAGCCAACAAGTCCAGCCTTCCTCAAAGTCGGGCTCTCTGTAACAAAAATATTAAAAATTTTTGGTGCAAAACTCAACATATCCACTTATAATTGATCCCCGAAATATCGTCTTGCGCCTCATCTGAGCAAGGTAGATAACATGCTCTTAGAGCATAATTATTGACTGGATACAATGCTGAAATCACATCAATACTCAGTGAAGGAAATGTTAAATATGCGATAATAGCGCCATCCCTACATCTAACCACAAACCAAAATTCCATACAATCTCGATTTTGTATTTATTTACTTAACACGCTGAAGCCGGTCCCTTCCAATTACAATCCCGAATGGTTCGTTATAACTTGCAGCAGGGCCGGATCTACAATGGGGCATCCGGGGCCCCCTGGCAGAGAATAAAAAGGGAAAAATATTTAGCCCTTTCTGGACATATTTAAAAATTTTATACAAAAACAAACTTGAAAAAAAAGATTGAAACATATTAGTTGACTCAGAGTTTCTAGTTTGACTTAATGTAAAAAGAGATTTCAAATTTCCCGATGCGATCCCGATCCCGATGCGATGCGCGTGCGCGTGGTGATGTGTCTCGTTATACAGACGTGTGTTTCATTCGGAGCTTCGTACGGTAGTAACTGCGTAGTTACAGATTACGTATAGCTGCGTATAGCTCTGGTGAGGTTACACGAGTCACACGAGTTTTTTCATAAGTGTAATGAAACACGCAGTCCAAAAATGAAACGAACTCATCAAAATGGCGCCCAAAAAAGGCGAGAAAAACAAAGGAAAATTGACGAAAGTTTTGACTGCATCGTTCATCAAACAGATATCAACAGTTCCAAAAACGTTTTCACACATTTTCAAACTACTTGCGTACCTCAATGGGACAAAATAGACTTAGTAATTTAGCGCTACTGTCCATTGAAAATCAAAGAGCGCGCAAGATTGACTTTAATAAGGTAATAAACAAATTTTCTTCTGTAAAATCTAGAAAAAAGTGTTTTTAGTTTTGTTTCTGCGTTTGTAACAAAATCTCATAAGAGCATTTGCAAATATTCTACATGTAGGATATTGCCTGCAGATTATAATAACTGTTTCTACAAGTTGTGAACAATAAATATCGTCATTAACAGAAAACTGTCGTTCTTACTCAAGATTTATACGATATTATCATAACAATTGATTTTAATATGAGGCCCCAAATTGTCTTTTGCCCCGGGGCCTTTCCAACTCAAGCTCCGGCCCTGACTTGCAGATATACCAACCAACAACCAAGTAAATAAAAATAACTTAATGTATGATAATCTGTAGTTCACCAAATCGATATGTAAGTGCACCGTCAAACATACATAGACACGCTAACTAACAATTTAATATTATTAGTTTGAGAATGTCGTTCATGCTAGAAGTACAGTTATTGATTTTAAAATAAAGATCCGTTGCGCTACCTCAAACCTTTTATCTCGTTCACTGCTGCACCGAAAACTATAAATGCATTTATGTTTTTTTTTTATTTGAAGGTGAAGATTGATCTTTATATCAGGAATGTACCCAGGTACAGTTAAATAATATAAATAAGTTGGAATGGAATTTGAAAAGTAGTAATGATGATGATGTTGATAATGATGATGATGAATTTAGTAATCAAATTTTTTTTTGTCAAATAAATGTTTCTGCTTTATTGTTACACCCCGTATAATTATGACTTAGACCGCTGCAAAGCATTTTCTACGCGCTTTCCAACGACGTGTCGCAAGTAGGGGACATTTAAATTTTTGCAGGTGGGGTAGGTGGAGCATAGTTGGTAGATGTTATTATTATTAGTTCCTCCTCTCCCACTGTAAGTTTTAAAATTGACACCCTGTAGATGGATGACTGATGAATTTATTGATCTTGGAGGGATGGAGGTGGGAAAGAGGTTGCCGAAAATAGACGATATCAACAATACATCTATATATTTTAATCGCAAGGTAAAATAAACTCACCCCGAAGTGACCGTTGTGACCATTGAGGTTGTCACAGCAGATTGGGGACCTGAAGAACCAGTCTGTTGTTGAGACAATGATCTGTATAACGGTGAGTTGACGAAACGCGGATAACTATCCCTATGCATTAGGGTATAAATTTGAAGTTGTGCTTCTTCAAACATTTGCGGAGTGGGTTCCACCATGTTACGATTCACAATTTCACGAACTCTTGCATCCAATGACACCTTCAACAAAACCACAACAATAAAAGATGGTCCAATAAATTTGAATCAATAATAAAAATACTAACCTCTTTGGGAGAAAGAATTGAAATATAATCTTCGTATATAATTCTTGCTTTCTCCTCTACCGTCTCTGGATTTATTTCTCGTTTGAGTTCTTCACACGCTAACCAAAATAATATATTCTCCTCCGAGTATTCTCCCCTTAGGAAATCCCTAAATACCTGTCGACCAGCTGAAAATACATTACACTGAATTAATCCAGAAATGAAGATACTAAAATGGAAAGATAGAAGCTACGTATGGTTTGAGGGATCAGAGAAGAGATGGAAAGACAGGGTATTGGAAAAAAAGGATGGACCATGGACTATGATCATACCAGTTCCAAGAGAAATTGTATTTTAATTTTATATCTAATTGCATTCCAAAAATATACCCGTAACAACGAAATTTATTTCTGAATGCTTTTAAAGTTCGGGGTCGTTCAAGTATTACGTATAAGTGTATAGACCGCGATAATCACCCCATCCCCGAGTCATCAAAAATAAGCAAAACAACGCAGTCCCCCCGGTCCCCTATAGTGCTTACGTAATACTTGAACGGCCCCTAGTTGAATTTCTGAGATAAACGTGTTTGAATGTCAAGCGAAATACTTTAATTTATTTCACGAGAAAACCTCTAATGTGAATGGCATTACTTTTGAAATCCATTATTGAAATGTTTAAAGGAATCTTACGATATTGAATGGAATTGAATTTTCAATTACCTGGACTTTTCATGAGTTTTTCGAAAGATCTGCCCCAATTCCGGATTTCTTCTAGAGAAGGACTGAAAATATATTTTAATCTAATTAGATTTTAAAGTTGTTTTTGTCAAAATTTATTTCCATACAATATACAGTGTGTATTTTCGTAATAGTTAGTCAGGCCAACGATCTAATCCTAATCCTACCATTCAGTTGAACCGAAATAATTGATTATATTCGTCATCTACAAGTATCGGTTAGCAAAAAAGAGAATAGGGTACAAGCATAAATTTTGCTATTGGTGGGAATTGACGCTTTATCAGTTCTTCTAACACCTTGCATGCCTATTTTTTCAAAAAAATATAAACTTTACTTTTAAAACGACTTTAAATATCATACAATTTGAAAGTCCGGCAAAACGCGCTTTACGTCATAAAGATGGCTGCCCCATGGAGTGACGTCATTTGCTTACGTTCTTATTCGTGTATCACGTGTATCACGTTCTTGTGACCTAATTTGTTTCTGAAAGCTTTAAAAATGAATAAGGCCGAAAAAAAACTGTATTCCAAGTATTGCATTGTTCCAGAGTGTAAATAAACGTCTATTAAAACTCCAGATGAAATATTTGTTACTTTACCTGGTGGCGCAAGCAAAAATACACTTAAGAGAAGGGCATCATGGTTGCAAGCTATGCGTCTAAACAAAGACGATATTTCGACAAATACTATTACTTTTGTTTGCGAAGACCATTTTAATGTAAGAACCTACTTCTACGCTGGTAATTTTTATTCTTAAATAGTTTGAGGTTATGCACCTATATTTCTAGGAATCAACCATAAAAACATTATTTTCTTACGACCACACACTAACGATATCGAATCAAGTATTTATGTCCAGTTTCCACTTTACGTTGACTTTTAGAAATAAAAAAAACACACACAATTACGTAATGGTCTCAAACAAACATATAAATGATATTTTTACGTTGATGAAGCAATTAATAGTTGATTAAAATACAATATAAACACACAACTACACAGAACCTAATGTAATAGCGGCCATATTGACAAAAGTAAACAAACAAGAGATATGACGTCACACGTATCATCGGTAGCGCTCGAAAATCCTCGGGTTTCCAATGGAAACTGGTTTATTTCCTATTATTAGTAATTTTTGATATCAACTTTACTATTATAAATTAATATCTGAGCAAAATATGAAATATGCGTGAACTCTATTAACAGATCTACAGGATTATATTGGCCCATTTTCAGCAACGGATGATATTATAGCAGGTATTTTGGCCCAACTGAATGGTTTCCTGTCTTTTTTTTCAACATTATGATTACTTACGGTGGCTCTAATTCACAATTCACCATCAAATCCGAGTTATTTGAATTTCTATTAGGTCCGTTTTCATCGTTTGCTTTACCACCAGGATTTGAACTGAAACACACAAAAATAACTGAATTTATTAATATTATAAATCAGTAAGCTCTACTTCTAGTAGGTTGTAATATTAATTTCATCGACAAAATTAATAGCTCCACAGGAAATTAGATTAACTATAGAAAACCTGTCACATTTTAATTTTTACCCAAACCAAAGTCTCTGTCTTCCTGTCCACATCCTGTCTTTAGTCGTCGCGGTACATTTGAATTAAGACCTGGCGAAAAGTCATTCACCTTCAATCATGAACGATATCGAGTATCGGTAATGACTTCTTGTATATTTCAATTTACTCCAAAATTTGGAAATGTATATTTACCAGGGACACTTGCAGCAACAACACCAAAGCAGGCAACAAGGTTTCGGCCGTAGCGGTGCACCTTGAGCACCTGATTGTGGCCCATTTTGGGGAGCACTCGAGATCGGTATGCTACCTCTTGAATTCGGTGACGTCGCTATACTCGTACTACTTGCGCCTGTACCTCGCAGCCTACATCCTGATCCTGTTACGGTTACTGTCGTCCCTGTAGGACCTGCTCCCCCTTGGGGACCCACAACTGCGCCTCTGTTTTCCGGGACCCGCTCAGTAACGCTACAAGACATCTGCAACAAAAATAATGTTATATTTTTTTTATCTTCAACATTAATAAATCCGTAATTTAAAAACAAATGTATATTTTTTATTTCATAAAAATTTAAAACATTCTGCTTGGAAACTATAATACGTAAAAAAACTACAGTTATTTATACCATTTATATTGATAAACAATATTTTACGGTCCCTTTGAAAACCCATTTTTCGTTTAAATGTGAACCAATATATTTTAAGAAAATATGAGCAGCATGTGCTGGTAGCAGCTACAAAGATTCTCGGCGGAAAATAGCTATAAGCTTTCTTTCGGTGAAAAGAAGGTTCACTAATCCGTTTAGAGACCTTTAAAGGATAAGGGCATTACATTATCTCAACAACTGTGAGATATTTTATTAGTAAAAAGGATTTTAAGTTGATGTGCGGTCCAATTATAATTTGTCAAGGGTTTTTTCCAGAAATAGTGTTTATAAACGTTTGAATTTTGATTCAACCTACCAGATTGGCTCTTTGACTCTTTGAAGTTTGTAAATATTCATAGGATTGAAAGAATATTTTTTTTCTATTTATACGTATAAAATTAAAAAAGAAAAACTACATTATGTTATTTAAAGAGAGAAGTTTTAACCATTAGCTCTAATTAATCCTACTGTGATATTCAATAATGACCTTTGTGCGTGACTAAAAATGAAGCCTTTGTCCACATATTTCATAGTTATAAACTGAATTGCTTAATTCTCTTTATTTATAATGATTATGGTTTAAATAAAAAACTAAAAAACAAGTTTTATAGGTAATAGAACTAAAAAATAAAAAATAAGTCTTCTAGTCATGAATGCAATGTATCTGCTTTTCACATGTTAACCTATTTTATGTGAAATATTCATTAATGTTTGTGTTTTGGATGGAAATAAAAAAAGTCCGGGTAGTAAAAAATGCAAAATTATAGAAACCAGATACTCATAATACCCCGAGGGATACAGGAATATTTTAATTAACGTAAGTATGCTTCAGCCTCGTCCTCATTAGTAATAGTAGATAAAAGATTAAAAAAATATGAATAAAAGAAGAGTTTATGTTCAAAATCATCCAGCAAACGAAAAAAAAAGGATTCTCGCAAAAAAAACTGCATAATGAGTCTACAAAAATACGAGTACTTTAATTCCTAAAGAATTTTTCCAATTTTTTTGAATTACAGTGTGATAACTTAAATAAGTAATTTTGCTTGAATGAAAACATCAGAAAACGTTTTTTAACGAAATTTTAGAATACTCTGTAAGCAACAACATCAATAAATTTAAATTGAAATCCAATTTCCAGATCCTTCTAGCATCCTACGCTGCTGATATGTACCACATGATTCTCCTTTAATTACACATCTTATCGATAGTTTCCTATAATCAAACTTTAAAATTCATTAAATATTAATTAACACATTTCCGGGGGTAATACGATCTAAATTGGGTCACAAGTCACACTGCATTAATGTAATTAGAAAACTCGCACTATTATTTTGAAAAAAATTCAATTAAAAAAAAGTGGAGCTAAATTTAATGAAATTCCACTTACAACTAATGAGATCTTTTATATTTTGAGTTGAGATACTACCAAAGCAATGCCCTGTGGAAAATGTTTTAACCAGTCTGTAAAATGTGGAAATACATAACAAAAAGTGAGTTTATACATATAAATTCCAAGATATCTGAGCTCTTCTTGCTGTTCGATTTCTTCTACGTTTTTTTTTCTACGGAGCCGTCCCTTCACCGGTACCACCTCAGCCTCCTGGGCTTATTGTGGATACTCCTAGTGTTTTTTTTTACTACAACCTATTCAGCAAATCCGTTCCCTGTATTAGCTCATACAGGTTGTTCTTTGCTGGTTGGTTGTAGAAGTCTTCTGGAGTCATTTGGGTTCTGCCATACAGTTTCTGCCTTCTGTGGTCCAGCGACTCACAGTTGCATAGTATATGCAGAGCTGTTTCGGTATCCTTTTTGCATCTTCTGCATGTAAGGTCTCCGTTATACAGCCCTATTTTGTTTAGGTGCTGCTTTATGGGAAAGTGTCCCGTAAGTAGCCCCGTTATGGTGCGTAGTTTGTTCCTGCTCATTGAGAGCAGTTCTTTCGCTACTTTTTCTGA
>CAJUYI010004537.1:0-18223 GCA_910591695.1 Galerucella pusilla
ATTTTCAATATAACGACGACCTCCACACACTAACAACCACATTCATGAAGTTGTCGTGACGCGTCTCTGTGGTCCGTCTGAGTTCAGCCTAATTGATGCTACTGAAAAAGAAAGTATGATTTATTCGATACTCCACTCAAATCTACTTATTTTAGGTAAAAATCCACAACCCGTTTGACTACCCCGATTGGAACGCCTTGAATGTATTACACCCGCAAGGTTTTGTGAACTTGATTAGTATCACTCCAACAAGAACTTTTTCTTTGCTTGATATAAAAAGTTTGCCAGTTGTCTATCGAAGATGCCTGTATCCCGATGAAAAAATACTACTGTATTTCAAGCAATATTCTTTCCATAATTGTTTAGTAGAATGTAGAATGAACATAACAAGAAACATGTGCGGCTGCGTACCATGGTATTATCTTCCAGATGAAAGTAAGTATGTCAGTATAAATGAAGCATACAGCATATACTGTTCTTGGTGTAGTAATTCATAGCATTCTTTTGTAAATAATTGAAGCCATGACAGGTCTACCGTTTCCAAACACCAGAAGGTTCATAACATTTATGCCATCTTATAAATTATGTTGAAATTTTATGTTTATTCAACAAAATATTAAAAATCAACAACGGTTTCAATCGTCACTTTTCCCATTTCAAACAATTTCCAAACAACACATTGTCCTCAAAGCTGATCCGAAGCTCACCATGCTCAATTTTAAGATCTGCCAAGGCGCGTCCACACTTTTATATATAAATGGCCAGAGAATTGAGTGAACAAAGGTTCAAACAAACACAATTTGCGGATTTTCTGCTCAACTTCATCTTCTGATATATGATATAGATTATTTTACACTTTAACGGGCTGCAGATCGTTATTCTATGAAATAACTAGTTGAACCATGAAATACAAGAAAATAAGACACTTCAACGGACACGTTATTTCATGGAATAACTAGGTATTCTATAAAATAGCGGATTCCATACTTTAACGGTAAAATATGGAATAACAGCAATTCCAATGATAAAGATGAAAGCGCTATTATCTGCTCATCAATCTCTTTTTTCTCAATAATTCCAATAGGTTATTGAATTGACTATTAGAATTATTCTGCAATAATTCTGGCCACATCTGCGAATTCAAAGTAATGCTTTACTTGACCCAGGAAATTATATTTTGCATCATGATTATTGACATGTTCAATTTGTGCAAAACATTTTTTGGCTAATAGTCCATGGGCTTCATTTTTTTTATTTAACATATACTGCGCCAACCACTAGGCAGCTCAGTGGTTACAAAGGTATTTACATAAAGAAAGGTAACAGTTAGATTACAAGAACTTGAGGACAGTTTACCTACTCTAGTAATTCTACCCATTTCGCCCAATTTATACCAATGGGATTAAGGGCGAGTTTATCAATGCTCGGTTAAATATTGTAGCCTTCGGCTAAATCTTAGCTGTGGGTCAAACTGTTTATCAACTGACAGTTTGCATTAGCTGGCAGTCAAACTTTTGGCTATCCTAGCTGCCACTATCAAGTTGATGTTAACCATAAAACATACAGTTAAATACGAGAAAGTGGTGTTCCGTTATTCTAACCGTAGATTCTAACTGACAACTGTGTCATGATTTTTTCATGTTTGCTTACATATTGCAACAAAGATTATTTTAACTTTAAATTTGATTGTGTGATTATCGTGTAGGGTAAAATCGAGAAGCTTATTTGATTCATTTATAGTAGTTTAGCAGGTTCTGTGTGTATTTTATTTCATTGTTATTGTCAATGGATCTTGAGGAACTTGACGACCTTTTCGATGAAGAGCTTGGAGCTTGGCGAAATATTGAATTTTGTAGAGTACGGAAGACGACCATATACTGTTGAAGAACGGATGAATCCCTTTGAAGAGCTCGATGATGTCGAGTTTATTACTCGGTTTCGACTATCTAAACCCAGTGTTCTCATGATACTCCAAAAAAAATTCCAGCTTTTCTCGCCAAGTCACAGCATCCGTCTTTTTGCATTCTATTATACTTTTATGGTGAACGGTTACTTTTATAAGTACCTACCTAATTGTCGCACTGACTCCGTGAAATTGGGAAATCTTTTTTTTTGTGGACATGCTCAGATGCAAACAACTCAACAAAGCACAACATAGACGAATTAAAAAAAATAACAGTACCACAGTTTTGACACTGACAAGTTAAATTTTTCACGATGTTGTCAGAGTAAGCTTACTGTAAAATAGAAAAATAATAACCTTCACCTCTATATTCTTGATTCGAATAAAATTAATAATATGTATATTTCATGTAACGGGTGATCCTCCTTACACCAAATTGAAATGAGGAATTTACACTCTGACAACATTACACTCACGTTCATAACCCGAACAAGGTTGTCAAATGCTCAATTACACTTAGCCTCCAGTTAGCTAGCTGTCAGTTATGTGGTTCATTGATAAGGGCGGGTTTATCAATGCTCGGGTAAATATTGTAGCCTTCGGCTAAATCTTAGCTGTTGGTCAAAGTGTTTATCAACTGCCAGTTTGCATTAGCTGGCAGTCAAACTTTCGGCTACCCTAGCTGCCACTATCAAGTTGATGTTAACCATAGAACATACAGTTAAATACGAGAAAGTGGTGTTCCGTTATTCTAAGCATAGATTCTAACTGACAACTATGTCATGATTTTTTCATGTTTGCTTATATTTTGCAACAAAGATTATTTCAACTTTAAATTTGATTTGGTTATTATCGTTTAGGGTGAAATCGAGAAGCTTATTTGATTAATTTATAGCAGTTTAGTAGCATCCAGGTTCTGTGTGTATTTTATTTCATTGTTATTGTCAATGTGTATCTTGAGGAACTTGACGACCTTTTCGATGAAGAGCTTTGTGCTTGGCGAAATATTGGAATATGTAGACGACCATATACTGTTGAAGAACGGATGAATCCCTTTGAAGAGCTCGATGATGTCGAGTTTATTACTTGGTTTCGTCTATCTAAACCCAGTGTTCTCATGATATTCCAACAAATTCCAGCTTTTCTCGTCAGGTCACAGCATCTGTCCTATTGCATTCTATTATACTTTTATGGTGAGCGGCTACTTTTATGAGTACCTAATTGTCGCTCTGACTCCGTGAAATTGGGAAATCTTTTTTGTTTTTTGGACATGCTCAAATGCAAACAACTCAACAAAGCACAACATAGACGAAATAAAAATAACAGTACCACAATTTTGACACTGACAAGTGAAATTTTCCACGATGTTGTCAGAGTGAGCTTACGGTAAAATAGAAAAATAATAACTTTCACCTCTATATTCTTGATTCAGTGTGTTATAACAAAATATGCGAATAAAATTAATATGAGTATATTTCATGTAACGGGTGATCCTCCTTACACCAATATCTTCTGTATGTTCCTTGTGGTATATTATTCATTCTTTTTTTAATTTCTTGGGAAATTAAACCACAATATTTTTAAATACTATATTTATTTATTGGAACGCTACCGAAACGTTGAAATAGAGGATTTAAAAATATTGTTTAATTTCCCAAGAAATTAAAAAAAGAATCCTTACACCAAATTAAAATGAGAAATTTACACTTTGACAATATTACACTCACGTTCGTAACCTGAACAAGGTTGTCAAATGCTCAATTACACTTAGCCTCCAGTTAGCTAGCTGTCAGTTATGTGGGGCATTGATAAACGCTTTCTATTGTAACCGAGACTTCGACTGGCGGCTAGAGATAGCTGAAGGCTACGTAGCTGACAGATTTAACCGAACATTGATAAACCCGCCCTAATAACTAATCTCCAAAATTCCAATACCTATGATATTTAGGCGCCCAGCTGACCACCACCGAGTGTCTCACATAAGCATATCAAATTAATATACATTTTTTTTCAGAGATAGATTACTGTGGAAGGGCTTGTAATCTTTTGGACGTACACTGTTTGGCCGATATTGAAGGTTCGTATTTTAGTTTTGAAATGAATGGATAAAGTTTTCCTCTAACCTTATACAAGCTCATGTTATTGTTACTTTTTGAAATAAACTATGCTGACTTTAATTGTAACATTTTGTGCACCAATATGTCAGATATTGATTACACATTATGTAACATTTTGTGCACCAATATGTCAGATATTGATTACACATTATTTGGTTAAAATATACAATAATTAACATCAAATGTTATCTACCTTTAACTCAGACGGACCACAGCGACTCGACTCGAAAACTTCAAAAATGTGGTTGTTATAGTGGGTGGAGGTCGTCGTTAAATTAAAAATACAATAGAATTAGAACAGTACTGAGATGAACGACTTCTTGTAGTTGATCTCAGCAACGGTCGCTACCTGTGGCCGGTATCACCCACAAAATTGTGGTTGTTGGTGGTTCAATGCAAAACACATGGACGACAGACCGCCTTCGCAATGCGACAACTGGCCACTCCTCGTTTCTCCATACTGAAACTGATGAACACTACCGAACACCATTGTCGTTAATTGAAGTCGTCTTCAACGACAGATGACGACAACAAAAACACAAACTAATCTCGTCGCTGTGGTCCGTCTGAGTTTAGCCACAATCACATTATTTATGAAGTTGTCGTGACGCGTCGCTGTGGTCCGTCTGAGTTAAGCCTAACTTTCAAAATCGCAGCATGACTAATAACAGATGGCCTTTCACGACCGTTACCTACCCAAAATATCAACCTAACCTCAATACTTATAGAGATGGTGAATTGAATCGTTGCTTAGGTATTTACTTAATCCAAAACTAATGTAATGGAGTATAGCGAAAGAATACACAAAAGTATTCTTTTAGTATAGCTAAATAGTTGTGAGAGAATACAAGACGTGAGTGTTTTCATGACTTGTAGCATGAATGTATTTGTTGGAAAATGCTAGTGTTCACTATACAGTGTGACCCATTTTGTTTGGAGGCACCCCCGTAAAATCCGCATTTTTCAACCGATTTTGTTAGTTTCAGTATCAAAAACAGTATTATGGCACACATTTTCATAGCTTAATTACTATCTTCAAGGTCCTCTATGTTAATTTTTCCTAACCAAAAAAAAAGTACATTAGGCAATTTTTTTTTTCAAATAAGACTATACCACTGGATTCAGAATCATCGCAAATGTAAATTACCAAAATTTTATGAAAAAATTCTCATTAACGACAAAGTTATTACAACATGAATTTGGAAAAAGTGGTATTTTCAGAAATATTTTACGTAGAATGTAGACAAATTTTGAAAATGGCAACATGGTAAACAAAAACAAGGACTCAAACATATTGCACAGTAAAAATTCGAAGCCGATAACTTAACCCGTTCTGGAGTTATATAGCTCCTGAAAGTAATGTAAAATTGTGCTTAATAATTTCATTTATTAACAAAATGAAATCAACGAGTTGCAAGTAGGCTTTGATTTTGAAATTTTATTTATGTCAGTCAGTAACATTTGTATGAAATAGTAGTACTTAATATTCCAAATATTCAACTATTTAACTATTCAAGACTAAGTTGAAATTGTACTTTTTTGTGGATACAATGACAGAAGTGAACGCGAGAAGTAATAGAAATAGGTAATCGGAGACATCCAGATCGCCGTATTTGCTGCTTTGGTAAGCGCTCCAGTTAATGAACAAATAAGGACATGTGTGACTTTGAACTTCTTCTAAATATTAAGAGATAATATCTCATTATTTTCCTCAAGATTTTATATATTTTTCTTACATTTAAAAGAAATTAAACCTCTAATATCAATATAATTTTAATTATGTTTTACAAATATTTTGCTTCGAATATAAAAAATACCAAAACACCAGTAATTGAACAAGAGTGTCCAATAATTGAACAAAATAAAACCAATAATTGAACAAAATAAAACCAATAAGTGAACATTAACATTTATTAATGAAAATATAGGCATATCTACACACTCTACACTACAAAAAATCTCAAAAATACAACAGTCGTTTGAATAAAATAAAATCAGTATTTTCTTAAATATGTAGTAAACCATTTTAAATTAACAAAAATTAATATCAATGCATAAACAACAACAAAAAACGTAAGAAATAAAAATGCATCTCTTTACTATAAACTAACAAAAAATTTCGAAAGTTTCCTATCTTATAAAATTATCAAATATTATCAAAAAATGTTTTAGTATAAATATCACATAATCAGGTAGGTTTTTTTAGGCAACACTGGGAGTTTTACATTATTTTCGATTAGCCAACTAGGTATAAAAAAATTTTATGTTGGGGAAACCATGCAACCGGTATCCGATCTTCCAATTGACCAGCTGTCTGGTACTGATTCTACTACATCTCGGGGGATCCTTTTATATGGATAAACAATAATGCATTGGAAAGCCAAGAGTAGCTTTTTTTATAATCCATTCAACAGTTTTTCGTTTTTCATCTCTTGGTAACTCTGGAGGAGGACCCATTTGTCAAAGAAGCGGGAATTTATGATGAATTTTATTATGTAGAGTTTACTTAGGAATGTTGTATTGCCTATGTGCCGCATTTAGAGACATTTTACACGTAGCTACTTGATTAAGAGCTTCTTCCAAACTACTGTGACTATAGGCAAATCGAATGTATCGACCTCTTCCAGTGACCTCCATCTGAAAAAAGCCACAAACATTTTTTTAAAATTTTCAAAGTGGTAAATTTCTACTGGTGTTCATTCATTAGTGATATCATCTAGTAAAAAAACGATACCAATTTCCTAATAAAACACTGTGTTCATTAAGTGAAACAAGAAACTTATTATTGAACGTATATGTTCAATTATTGGAACTTCATACCCAATAAATGAACAGTGAACAAAAATTAAAAAAGATTCGATGTGTTTATTGTTCAAAATTAAACCTTTTGAATAAAAAAAGTGTTGTTCCAGCACTGGACTGAAGATTCAAAACATAAAAGTGTAGCTATTCCAAATGAACACGTTTTATTTATTGTAAATATATGGAATTAAAGCGTTTGAGTACAGATATAACGAAAATCCTAGTGAATGAACAATTGTTCATTGACTGGCTAGCGATATAATTTTGAAGCCTTAGTTCGAACACCTCGAAAAATATTTCTAGCTAAAAGTTTTGGCGCAATATTACTTTGTTTATGGATCTTTAACACTCATCAATCTACATAAAACAGTTAACATCGGATATAACAATTTATAATATTAATTACATTGCTTCAAATAAAGTGTTACCTACCTTTGTCCTTCTTATTTTCTTAAGATTTGCAGCACAATCACAAACACGTACTTTTAATAGCTCGCCATATGCCACTGATTACATTGACCATTAGAAATGCGACGTTGCCAAAACCGAAAATTAAAGTTGGGCCGATAGGAAACGCGCTTACAAAGTATTTTCAGTTGAAACTATTAATATTTGAATAAAACTTGAGATTTGTTCATTCACTGGTGGTGTTCAATCACTGGAGCACTTACCCTAGTGCACAAAATTAAAAAAAGGATTTGTCCACGACCACCTAATAATAAGTCAATATTTTACCTCCTAACTAAAGGTATATGGTACCCATATATCAAATGTCGTGAATTATGGTTCATAATTCACGACTAGAGATGGGGGTACAATATGAAATAAACTATTGAATCTGTGTAGTTTGTTCAGGAAATTTGTTTCTGACATATATCGTATCTATAAAATATTGTAATTTTTAGTATTGATACTTTTCATAACGATATTTTCTAATATTAAGTATTTCAAAACAATATATTTATAACGGTACGTTGTATTGATACTTACTACAGTATCGCCCATCTCTATATATGTCAAATTATTTGAAGTAGCTGCCACAACATTTTGAGGTTAGTAATATGCCAAATCGCTACTGACTTTTATTTATTAATAAATAAATTAAGTGTCGTGGACAAAGTATAGTATTCTACTCGCAATCTATGGCCATAATTCACTTGGGTGACTTGCGCCCCTCGCCTGCGGCTCGTGACGCAAACGTCACCCATCGTGAATTAAGGCTATAATAAATTGCTCGTTTAATAATATACTATTATTGAGACTGGAGCAGTGACCAAACGTTTAAAAAAAAAATTGCAGGCAAGAAAATTTAATGACCGTATTGTCATAGACTACTTTGCCAACAATCCAAATTATTAAGCACAATTTTACATTAGGTGTCAATTTATCGGCTTCGAATTTTCACTGAGCAGTATGTTTGTTTGAGTCCTAGTTTTTGTTTACCATGTTGCCATTTCAAAAATTTGTCTACATTCTACGTAAAAAATTAATGAAAATACCACTTTTTCCAAATTCATGTTGTAATACCTTTGTCGTTTATAAAAAATTTTTATAAAATTTTGGTAGTTAACATTTGTGATGATTCTAAATCCAGTGGTATATTTGAGGGAAAAAAATGCCTAATGTACTTTTGGCAAAGAAAAATTAACATAGAGTGCCTTGAAAATAGTAATTAGGCTATGAAAATTTGTGCCAAAATACTGTTTTTAATACTGAATAACACTAAAAATTAAATCAATTACAGGGGTACTTCCAAACAAAATGGGTCACACTGTATATCTTTCTTGTTGAAATATATTTATTTTTGAGAAAGTAGTTGTCAATATTTGTCATTTTTAATTTATAGATAGATTGACAAAGTAGATTGAAAAATATAAGTTTTTCAAAAGATATAATCAACTTTTTGTATATTTTCAACTTTAAAACTAACCTCGAACCTTGGAGGCGTATCAATTCACCGGTTAGGTGTTTTGTACGTTACACAGTATTCATTACACTTTGTACTACCATGTATCAGTGTTACTAATAAAAAAGCTGGTATACCTAGCATAGACAAAATAAAAGAGACGGATTGAACGATTGAAGTATAGGCGGTATAAGGCACAACGTTTCTGCGCAACTGACCCGCGCATCGTGTCGCTTCGGTCGTGAGAACTACAAGACTTTTTACAAAAGGGAAATAGAATAAAATGGTTTAAAATGTTATAAATTACATTTCACTTCACTATTTTTCTTTCAATGTCGATAAATATTATGAAATAATATAGTATATCAACTTTAAAGTCATTAAAAACGAAAATATACAACATCAATCATACATTGGCTGGTGTGAATCTAGCTTCTGCTTGTCAAAGTCATAGTGAAAGGTGGTGAAAGTGTCAATAAATGGTCAATAATTATTCTACAAAAGTGCTACAAAATAGTGAGTCAGATTTAAAATTAGTTTATTTATAAATTTACTTAGGATTTTAGTTCTAATTAAGGAAATAAAAGTGAGTAAACCTTTAAAATATCATCACCAAATATAATACGTCATAGTTGTATTGCAAAAAATTGTAATACTTAGTAAATATTTTTGGCCACTTCGCAATTTGTAGTAAGAATGAAACATTTTTCAAATGTCCATCTAATGTTAATCGAAGTGAACAGTATGGTACAGCATTTTAGAATTTCCTTTTACATCAAAGGATCAAAGGTTGTGTAAGGATCATTTTAATAATAATGCATTCACATGTTCATTATGCAAAAAACATAGATTTGTTTTACCTTTGCAATCCTTAGATGATACACTACTACCAAAAGTAGTTGAACATAATAATAATACCCAAGCTTTTGAAAATACTGTAGCTATTGCCTGTGAAATGAAAGCTTATTTATTCTAACAATAATGATAGCCTCATCTACCTAACAAATGCATTTTATTTATTTTGTTTCAGACCTGTTCCTGTTTTCATAGAAATGGAGAATCTATTTTCTAACTCCTTATTTTTATTTAAATTTTTACAGTTTTTGTGAATAATTTTTAAATAATGTGCAATCGGATGTGATATTGGATTAACTTTTCCAAATTTAATGTAAGTTTAGTGAAAATATGTTATTTTGTGATTAATAATATGTAAATGATGATAATAATATAGATGTAGATTATTTGTTATGATATTATGTGCAGTTTAATTAAAATTTCAAATTAGTGTTGATTTCTCATTCATCTAATTTATGTCTTAAAATTGTTTATTAATTATAATAATTTCATTAGAGAAAATGAAATTAGTTTTAATTTTTTGTAATGAAATAATTATATAATAAACAATTTTTAGACAAATTGTGAGACTTCCATACTCACAATCCAAACTAACCAATTTAAATATCCCGCCCTCAAAAATTAGTTCCAACAACCCTTCCTGGTGCGCTTCGATCGACGAGATGCCAACTGTTACTACAGGGTCGACAACTCTCATTATATTATATTTCTCTATAGGCGTTTTCGGAATCTTACTCTGGTTGACACGATCCCTAACCTGCACGTTCGTGTACCTAACCCGAGTTGCCTACCTGTGTTCGGAAACTTCCGAGCTGTTGACTGGATGACTGACCCAGGTTCATTTTTCGTAACCCACCTCGAGAGGTAGGTCGGTAGAGACGCTATAGGCACCGCATGCACATTACTGAAGGGTAATATAACATAACCTAATTCTTTTGGTGGTAACCAAATATATATTGCTTTTATCAAATATGAACAAAAGGGGCCTTGCTACATTAACGGCTTTGGCATTTGATTATTTTTTCGAAGATGATGACGAAGTTGAAGAAGAGATGTATGTTTTGTTATGACGTTAGCTGTCAGATCAAAAATGAAACCTATTAGTTCGTGAACTACAGTTTCCGGGTAGGTGATCGGAGAGATTCATCACGTGACCTCTCTGGATCGAGTTAGTGAGCCGGAGTAAGTTTCCGAAAACGCCCTATGATACCTAGGTTATACCAAACTTAACTAGCGTCTAGCCCACATAGTACACCATCTAACAAGAGGCGAAAGAAAGTAGTTTTCGTGATCGCAAATTTGTGTGCACATGCGTGAATTAATTAGTTTATCTGTCAATGTCAAGTCGACACTTCCGTTCATTGCCCTCAGTTTACCGTGTATTATTTCAAGATTAGGTTGAAAATGAGCCAATTCTCATTACATACATGAGATGAATAATAAGGTGTTCGCCATAGAGAAATATAATTTGTCCATGGTGTTCGCATGTTAGTAGTTAAAAAATATTCTATAGACCTAATTGGGAGGGATGTTCAACAACACTACTATTTTTCTTAGTGTAGTGTTACTTTTCTCAGTGTATCAAGTAGTTTATGTGTCAATGCCTCGACGTATTTCCGCTCAATATCGTGTAAGTCCGACTTCAAAGGAACCGACAAAGCTTTCGTCTCTTGTTAGATGGTGTACTCTGTGGTCCAGCCGTTCAGGTAACATCGATCACGAAGATGAACGAAAGTTAATAGTTGAGGTGCGCATGCGTCCAAGTAGCCTTCAACCTTCTATTCGATGAGATTCATTCTGAGCTGTTTGGCACAGTTAATAGGGTACTGAGCTTACAATCAAGAGGTCGTAGGTTCGAAACCCGGTTAGTGCTTGGATTTTTTGTTTTTATTTAGATTTCTATTTCTGATATTTTTATACATAGTTACACTTTGATCTGATTGAATCTGTGGTGCATCTAAGAGTGTGTCCCTATTTATTTAAATACAAACTTTGTTATTGTTAAATGTAATTATTATTTGTTATTATATATTTCTAAATATTTATCTACTTTTATTCTGTTTTTAGTTTATTGAAATTGTGGTTAAATACTAAATATTCAAATGCCTAGCTATGATAAATTAGTTTCCTTTTATATATGTAACAAATGGTTGTTTCTTTGAATTTCTTCCTGTTTTCAGGTTATTTCCATCTGGATTTCCTTCACTAGTTTTTGTTTCTGTTCTAGGTATTTTTATTTCGAATATTATGCGTTTTTAAGTGACGGTACAAGCCTTGTTTTTTGGTTAAATGTTTTTATACAAATATCACAACGGAAAGATGAAGACTGAATGTTTTTTCTATAACGGAGAATCAGATTTTTAACATGACATTTCCTAACATGTCTTCGTAAATTTTATATTGTACCGTTGAGTGAAAAATATCATTCAACGATTGTACTAAAGCCACTATCACATTCTTTGCAATTAAATTTCATTTTACCGTGATTAATAAATTTAAGTACTTAGTTTTAATAACTTCTATTCTCACTTATTACTTCAACTCAACATAAACAAATAGAAGGTTAAAGGCGACTTGGACGCATGCGCACCTCAACTACCAACTTTCGTTCATCTCCGTGATCGATGGTACCTGAACGGCTAGGCGCTAGTCCGAACTTATAAGTCAGGAATATTATATCAAGTATGAGGAAAGTATAACTCTTCCACAAATAAACTCGGAATAACATCGGTATAACTATTCTCCTTTTATTCCAAAATAATAGTTTGGCAACATCGTAGCCGTTCACAGAAGTAGATAAAACACCCTCAATTTAAAGAAAAGTTGTCGTATTCGTGACGTTCTGTGCGATTGACAAATGCATTAAGAAAGATTATTTTCCCGACATATTCCACCCACCACGTCAAGTTTAGTAGTTGAGGTGCGCATGCGTCCAATTTTATCTACTGACTTTTTATTTGAATAGGTATAGTCAGGAGTGGAATACTGTATACCAATGTGACAAAATGGAATTTGAATACAAACAAGCGCTTAATAGAAGAATGCGGATGCTGGGAAGACTGTGAAATAACAATTTACAAGATCGAGCACGATTTGGTTAGGTTTGATGTTAATGCAACTACTCATTCACCACATTTACTGTAAGTTATCAATTTGAATTGAGCCCTATACAGCTGCGGTCAGAGTAGCTTCGGTGTCGGCAAAAGTTTTAACTCCACCTTCACGGCCGAAGTCGGCCAAAAAACAAAATGCTATTTTGTTATGGAGATGTTCACAGTATCTCAGTATAACTAATACATCAGACAACAACGGACAGAAACAAGCAAAAATTAATTTATGTTTTTCGAAAATACACGCCAGCTCGTCCCGCTATTAGTCAGAAACTGGTAAAATGTGAGTGGGTAAGGAAGTTACCAGGGAGCAGTTCAAATGAAATATTTCCATACCTACCCCTTGCTTAAAAATTTTCGACAAAATAGATGTTTTGACATGAAAAATGCTCAAAATTTATCTAAAGGGGTATTTTGGGATAAGAAAATGACTACCACAGTCTGTATTATTGTATGAAATCATTTTTTCTCCTCCAAATGGAGTCATGAAATTTTCGAAAATTTAGGTTTCAAAACAAAAAATACTCATAACTCGACTAATTGAGAAGATAAAACGTTCTAGTCTCTGGCAATCGATTCAGCAAGAAATTTCACATATTCCAGTGTATTTTGAGTTTATAACTCCAAGCAAATGGGGGAGTTAGCAGGAAGCAGTTCACATGAAATATTTGAATGGCTACGCTTGCTTCAAAATTTCCGACAAAAAAGTCTTTTCGACATAAAAAGTGCTCAAAATCTGTCTGGATTGGTGTTTTGGCACGAGGAATTGACTGCCACAGTTTTATCGCTGTAAAAGTTAAAGCTTTTGCCGCTGTCAAAGTGACAATTGCACTGTGTGGCTTATGCGATTTTTTATACATGAATTAAATTGTAAAAACAAAAAATACTCATACTCGACTATTTGGAAAGATAGAACATTCTAGTATTTAGTGATCGATTCAGCGGAAAATTTGACATAAGCCAGTGTATTTTGAGTCTATAATTCCAAGCAATAGGGAACTTAGCAGGAAGCAGTTCACATGAAATACCTAGCTATCTCCATGATGTTTTGCATCGAAATAATGCAGCTGGTGCTGGTGTGTCCCCAGCATTAGAGTTCATTACCGATTTTGTGTATATTATGTTAATTTCAGTTCTGGTATTGAACTACACCATGCAAGTCTTTTAAAAATTTTCTTCAAAGATTTAGTAGGAATAAAGAATCGAAGACATATTAAATATTCTTGGGATACACTTATAGGTAAGTTTTTATATCAATATAGGTAAGATAAGGATGGGCTACTTAAGACTGAAAAATATTACATTTCAACAGTCACTTAAATCGGTTGAAAATTGATGTTTTCCATTATAAATTGTTCCATAAAATTAAGGTCCCAGAAATTTATAGTGTTTTATTTCATAACAATATCCAATATAGTGTATTTTTTTTTCCTCTTCGGAGCCGTCCTTTCGCCGGTACCACCTCAGCCTCCTGGGCTTATTGTGGATACTCCTAGTGTTCTGACTACAACCTATTCAGCCAATCCGTTCCCTGTATTAGCTCATACAGGTTCTTAGCTGGTTGATTGTAGAAGTCTTCTGGAGTCATTTGGGTTCTACCATAAAGTTTCTGCCTTCTGTGGTCGAGCGACTCACAGTTGCATAGTATATGCAGAGCTGTTTCGGTATCCTTTTTGCATCTTCTGCATGTAAGGTCTCCGTTGTACAGCCCTATTTTGTTTAGGTGCTCCTTTGTGGGAAAGTGTCCCGTAAGTAGCCCCGTAGTGGTGCGCAGTTTGTTCCTGCTCATTGAGAGCAGTTCTTTCGCTACTTTTTCTGATGGTTCTTTTATGAATTTCTTCCCATGTATTTGCCCAGTCGTATTCTTCCAGTATTTCTTGTGTTGTTCTTTCAACCACCCTTTTAACCATGACCTGGTTAAGCATCTGGGGATGCCCACAGCAGGTTCGGGTCCGTTCATCAGAGTTGACGATCCTACTCTTGCGAGTTCGTCAGCTTTTTCATTGCCTGCGATTCCTCCTGTATATAGTGTATTTAGTGTAATGGTATGTTTAAATGTTACCGCCAACTACCTAAGTGTAACTTTCTTAAAATTTGGCAACGTCGGTATTTCGTACAGGAGCGGGTAAACATACAACACGGCTCCACCCACCACGTCAAATTTAGTAGTTGAGGTGCGCATGCGTCCAAGCAGCCTTTAACCTTGACTGAATATTAGGCCTGGGTTTTCTCTTGTTTTTTTCAGATTTATATTTCTGATATTTACATATTTATTTCAATATTGTTATGTTACTCCAAAATTTGGCAAAGTCTTGAGTCATGCGCAGTTGAAGGAGTCGTGTTGTATGTTTACCCGCTCATTTTCGTACGATATCTGTCCGCTAGCATAGCTCACCCCAAGGATGTTAGATTCTAACATCCTTGAGCTCCTCCCACCTACTGGTGCTGTGAACAATGGGTCAACCTGCTAAGTATAAAATCTTCCCGTTTATACTCTGAATTAACCTTTTTGTAGGATAATTATTAACACTCACAATAAATTGATAATTACATTTTAAATAAATTTTTTTATTAAATTTCAGCCTTCTATGGTGGCTTGCTTGGAATCTTCTTGGGATTTAGTATTGTTTCTGGAATAGAGATTATATATTTTGGTATCACAACGATCTTGAAACATGTTATGCATAACGACGTACCAAAGCACAACATTCGAAAACAAAAACTTCAAATAACTCATGTGAAAATGCTCAAAAATGTACAACCAGCTAAAAAAAAGTAAATCCATAGAAGTACAAAGTTGTTCGGTGCAAGAGTTTGGTAGAAATTCAATAAGCAATCGTCACATATCACATTTTAAGCAATAATTTTACTGGCGTGTTCAAATTTCACAACAAAACAAGTGTGTGACTAATTCCTTCAATGCATGTTTCCAACTATTTTTCTCTATGTAGACAATTTTGATACACTAATAAAACAGAACAACATGTATAACCGTCTTTAATTCAATTCCATAGAAATAAATAATTACCCCTTTATTCTTTAACCATTCCATACTCCAGACAAGGGCACACGGGCCGCTGCTTGTTTTCATGCGGCCCGCGACGCATGTTTCAAATAGAAGAAAAATTTGTACATAAATACCTATACTTTGGCAAGTTTATCTAAAACCGTGAAAGGAATGCAGTCGAAAACATTCGACATTGCCACGTTTAACTATGAAAAAGTTGAAGTACTGATTATGTAGTGATAATAATTATAAATGGGTCTTTTTATTATTAACAATATTAAAAATATGATTGAACGTTAATTTTATAATGTGCTCGTTTCCTTGGATTTATTCTATTAACATTATTTTCCAATTTATGAATATTAAAAGAGAACACTTTTCCAAATTTGTTATGGGCTTCTTAAAGCTCTGGCAACGTTGTACGAAAACCATAATGACCACACCCTCCGATTACATAATTGGTGATTTTTATCGACCAGGTGACTTCTTATTGGCAAGCGCGTGCGTATGTTCTTCCCTCTCACTTCGTCAATCGACTGATATCGATTTATCCAGTGGTGTTCGTATTGTCAGTTACCTTTGTAATTTCAGTTTTACTTGATAAAATAGGTACCGTACGCCATTTGTACGTTTGACAGATATACGCCATGTTTTTCCTCGCCTCTTACCGACGCCCCGTAGCTTCAGATAAACTTGCCAAACTTTAGTTGGGATAACAGATTTCTTTGTCAAAACATATAATCAATATTTGGTATATTTTATTGGAACGAAGTTCCTTATCGCACGTTGTGAAAGGAGGCTAGACGGATAAAATTCTTACGAAAAGTGGGGACCCGACACTTTTTGATATAGGAAGTAGGAAGCTATTGTAAGCTGTGCGCATTGAACAGTGTGGTGTCGCGACGATTATTTTTGTTGAGTGTATACAGGTTTTTTGTAAAGAGATTATATACAGATAATAATAATAATAAATGCTTTTTTGTATTTTTAGCGAGTACGCACTATAACCTCTCTTTATTATTGTGCTAACCAAGTCATACGCATTATAATCTCCACATTTTGTGTGTTTAGCAAGTGGACGCGTCATAATTTTAACCCTTTCGTTCATGAATTAATTTGAGTGAATTAAAAATTCTGATTTTTTGGACAGTGCTTAATCGATTTTTTTTAGGATTTTTAAGACTATTTACAAATTTGTTGGAACCCCTAATAAAGGGTTGCAAGGTGTAGTCAATCGACTACATTGTGATCAAATGGTAAATTTGGTTTGTAGGCAGTTGACTACATTGTAAGCAAATTGTATGGTTGGTTTTATTTAAAAAAAACGGTGTTTTTTAAAACAACATCTTTTATTTAGTATGAAAATTCATGAAACAATATTTATTTTTTGTTAAACATAAATGTAGTGCACACTTTTGACATTTTACTCGTGAAAAACCTTTGCATTTATCCATTTTACATCCGGAAGGATAACTCGCCTCTTCATGTATGGGCCAATGGTTCAAACCATCATAACGTACTTCCTGTACAGGTCTTACTTCTTGGCTCCGGCTCCTTTTTGAGGAAGATGGCTGATTTTCAGCTTCCGTTGGTGGGCGGCCACGTTTTTTGTTTGGCGCTTTGTTGCTAATTATTAGAGCTTCTGCAATAGTAGAATTGCAGTTATCTTGCTCACCAGGTGTATCTCCAGTCAACTCATCATTGTCGTCACTAAGATATTCTGTATCTGATAGATTCTCAGCTATTTCAACAAGTTGCTCGTACGTTACCGGCCGTTTGTGACTCATAATAGCTTCTAAAAATTGATGATTGAACAAACTGTACAATAACCTGATCATAAATAACATACCTCAATAATGCTGTATAGTCACAATGTAGTCAAATGATTACACCCGTTTTTTAACAACTATATTTCACACAAAATTGTAAATACCTTTACTTTATCCTGCAAAACATTTACTAATGAATTTCTTAAAAGTGACAGACTAAAAATTCCGTTGATAATCGTGACGTATTATGAATATATATAGAAGAGTACTATTTGGGTGACAAATCAAAGGATACAGAGACCTTTCGCATTCAAACATTTTCGTTTTCTTTGTTCAGAAACTTAATGTTAGATGGCAGTGCTGTATTTCGTTATGTTGTTAGGATGTAGTCAACAGATTACAATATGAATCAAACAGATACAAGTACTTTCTAAGATCATATGAGCTTTGAAGAATTGACGTAGTCAAATGACTACACGGTGAACGAAAGGGTTAATAAATTCAAAAACAAATTATATTTTTTTAATATTACAATTTCAGAACGTATGTATTTAGCAAGCCGTGCGTGTTCTAACCTATATAGTCGCGTCATTATACGCGAAATGAGGCCTGAAAAAAAAAATTCGGGCAGCACCGATCGAAATGCGGTTTTCGGCATTCGCTTGCAAAAATTATTTGTAAAAAAGTTACCTAGTTTTCAAAATCAGAAATTGCATTGTTGCAGCCAAAAATGCATTCGATAAATGCATTTTTT
>CAJUYI010004538.1:0-18221 GCA_910591695.1 Galerucella pusilla
CAGAGGCAAAAAAATGTGCGCTTTCAAATGTAAACGTTTTCAAGTGGTATCAATTTAAATAAAACATACGTATTGAAAGGAGATGTTTTTAATCATAAAAACAAAACAAAAATACTTCAGTAACAAAAAAAATAAAATAAATTCTATCTTGTAGGTAACTAAATTAAAAACAAAAAAAAGACAAAGTGCTCTACATCGCAACATTTCGTGCTTTGATCTTTCAAGGTGAAATTAACAGATATACCTAATATAGGTGAGCAGTTATACTTGGTGTATTAGGGAAGTCATCCATTCATTTTAAAACCACAAATCACACAGTAACAAAAAGATCTTGATATTATTTTGAAAAAGTTGTTTTATATTTTCGATGAATGTAGTGCAATTAGAAGATCTTGTAGGCCGTCAATAAATTCGTTCGTGAGGAGTTTGAAAATAGGTTGTACTATTGTTTACAGAACAATGGAGAACATTTTGAATCTTAACTCAACTTAACTTAAATTAACATTTTCGTGGTTCGACAATTAACACTTTTTTAATTTTGTTGTCGAATAAATGTTTCTGCTTTATTGTTACACCCTGTATAATTATGACTTAGATCGTTGGAAAGCATTTTCTACGGGCTTTCCAAAGACGTGTCACAAGTAGGGTGTTTGACTTTAAAATTTTTGTAGATGGTGTAGGTGGTGAGACGGGGAGCTATTGGGGGTGCGTTCTCTTATGTCATTTCACTTACTTCTCCCTCTCTACCCTAGAAACGGTTTTGAAATTTTTTTAATATCTCCTTTCGTTCACACTGTAAGTTTTAAAATTGACACCATGTATACAAATTAAACTAAAGGACAGGCTTGAAGAAAATTTGCTTATTGATTTAATATGAAAGTTTTTTCTTGATGTCCATTTTCTGGTATTTTCATAATGTGAGGCTCAATCAGCCGGATAGAAGAGATTTAAATAATATATCAAGTCTCTCACTTATAGGTAGATACTATTCCCAGTTTTAAGGTGAATAATTATATTTGGTGAGTTATGCAGGTGTCTCATTTTTGTTATTTTCCGGAGAATAGCTGCTCCACCTACTTTAAAGTTATTTTTTGCCGGGATTTTACAATTATAGAAAATTGTAGAAACACTCAATGCTCAAGGGTTTACAAATCCTTTATTTAATATTCGCAGTAGATAGAGACACATAATTATCTCATTCTTTTATGTTATGCTTATCCTGGATCCTGTGGTTAAAAATTATTAGTTTTGTATTAGCAGGATTTATTGTCATTATAATCCCCATCTATTGGCACAAGACACTGCATAATTAAACTTGTTGTAATACTGGGTGATCATTTGAATTCCGACACATTTGATGAGCGGCTATGACCGTTCAGCCTTCGGAATGAATGTTGCCAATTTAGTATTTTTCCCTATGCTCCAGGACTTTGGCGAATGTGATGAAAAATTTTCTTGATGCAGTTGTGTAGGACTTGAATCGTTAAATCTTACTGCAAACGAAAAGCTGTAGAGGAGCCGTGCGAAAAATCTACAAAGATGATTACATGAGAATGTCCCGACCAATATGTTTCTTTCTGTGTTTCAGTTGATATTTTTTGTAGAAACTTTATGTTGTGAATACTTTGTCTATAATAAGCAATCATAAAAACTAAATGGGATTTCATTTTTTTCCTGTAAGCTGAGAATAGGTGCAATTCTGTAAGCAAATGTTAAATTTTAAGTTAAAAATAAGACAACCTTCTAACCCATTTTTGCTAGTCTGTATGCATATTAAGTTTTGAAGTATTAACGGAAAACTCTTTATTGGATACCATACATGTTAAAATTTGAACCATAATCTTGACTATGTATAGATTAAAACATTTATAATAGCGTAAACTTTGTCAAATTTAACAGCGTATCGTTAGTTTTTAACCACTTCTTATATAATTGACCCTGCATAGGCTGTCATCTGCAAGGCCAATTGTGTGCATATATGTTTCCTCAGCCTACAATGTCCGGTCAGCATTCCCACCATCATCCTCGTCGTTTCTCGACTTTGACATAGCTGGTCGTGTGACAGTTTGGCCGAAGGACTTTTAAGGAATAATTTAGCGTGCCTTTTTCCTGGAGTTTCGTATCACCAGCGCAGCGCCTGGTTGTTTATCCATTTGTGGATGCTCTCCTTAGGCATTTAGCGATTCCACAGGAAGGTTATGGTCCTATCATGATCGCCATTGCTCCCTGTTTGGCTAATTCATCGACCTTTTTATTTCCTTTTAATCCTTGGTAACCTGGTAGCCCGGCTAGGGTCACTCTATTATGACTACCTGTTGAGGGCCTTGCGACACTCCCACACCAGATTTTACGTTATATGAGCTTATCGCCTTCAGTGCTGCTTGGATTCTATAATCGAATATAAATTAATAATAAGAAGGAGTGGAAATTAAAAAATAATTTGATTGCTTAATTTTAAATGAATAAATAAAACTGCCATTGATTTATTTATTCGAAGTACAATTATAATTCAATATTATTCTGCAAATTATATTTGTAATCATGATTGATGTAAATAATTGAGTAATTTTGTTGATTATTTTTATTGTCACCGCATAATAACCCCGATACTAAATATAAATGTTAGTTGTTTGTAAATATTAACCAAAATAATTATTTCAAATCATTCTGCAGTAATAACTGTGACTTTAGAAATCGTAATATAGCAATGGTTACTTATATACAATATTCAAGGGAAGTACATAAAGAATTTTTTTTTTCTCGTCGATTTATACGATTTAATACTGTTTTTTTTATACTCCACGGCATCACAAATCCATTTTGCTTTGATGAATACCATTGATCCGCCCCCAACGTTAAAATTTTATTGCGATGCTAGAAAATTCTGAACCATAAATGCTAACCTAATTCCGTTGCAGTTTTTGAAGCCATTCGTCAAATTCAATTTACAATGTGATTGATTTTTTTTCAAATTTACTCTTGGTTACTCTTTTGATCTGATTAATATTTCTTACGACAATTTTTGTTGGCCCACACCAAGAAGGCTATTGAATGTACCATAACATTTGTCAATAAATTATGTTATGCCATGAGTATTGATAGAACGTTTAGAAGGAACCATAAAACAGTTAATTTTAGAAATTTCTTGAGCTAGGAAATAGTTTTGTTTTTGGAAATAAATATGAATTTTATTAATTAGAGATAATTAAGAATTTAAGCATATTTTATGAAATATGATACAATAGACTTCTTAAGCATTAAAGAAAGGATTACATAAATGCAAATTAAATTATTTGTAAAAGATAAAAACATTGATTGTATTAAGTGTATAATATGAAGTAGGCATATGAACAGACTGATAAATTAAAGTGAAAAGTTGAATAATTATATATCTAAAGAAATATGTGACCAATTTTTGATTGTTTGTAGCAGTATTTTGCAATACAATTATATAATGACGTTCAAGAAACTCACCCTAAACCAAACATAAAACCAGCTACGCAATTTTTCCTCGAAATTTTCCGAAATCAAGCTTAAAAAGTAACCTTTTGCAAATAAACAAACCCTACACTTACATAATCTAAAATATTATATTATCTGCACTCTATGCGTCAATAACTTTTGTCCACTAGCCAGCATACTCAACTTATTTTGTGCTTACTTCCAACCGTTGAGCACTGCTGAACGCACCTATTTTTTTTTCTGTGTTATCATTACTTTTACTTTAGTAAATATCTTCTGTCGTCATTAATGTCTTAAATTTCATGAAGGTTTTGAAGTCAATCATTCTATCAACAGCTCATCGATGATGGAGAAATTTCTAGGAAAGAAATTTCTCCAGGCGCTTCTATTACCTCTAATGTAAGGCAAACTGCCGTTCCACTCTCTATTCTTTTTGGAAATTGGTCAGCTAGCTTTTAGTTCCCTCACCCCGCGCTAATCAGTATTGTTTTAAGTACTTGTAGTGTCCACATCGCTCTGGAACTACCGCTTAACGCTTTTCCCGCTTTGAATCGACAGTTAATCTGTCTGCTGCTTATAGAAACATTTTCTTCCGCTATTTTGTATTTTGCAAGTGATATCTCTCGTTAATTCGCGACGAATAGTAATTACTGTACCATATTTTTACCGTATACCTAGTTGAAGTGCCGGGAGTGAGTGCTAAAAAAGACGTTAAAGTTATACACGCGCTGTTGCCAAGTGACTTTCGTTCGCAAATTGCAACTGTTCAAGGCATTCCTATTTACCAATTTACTCATCAGCTGTAACTCATGTTATCACCTTCTCTGGTTATGTTAGGTTGAGTTTAATTAAACTCCGATCTATAATCTGACTTGTATTTTCATTTCTCGGGTTTCCGAGTGGTCCTTCGCGCTTTTTCGCTCAACGCTATCCGCAATGGGAGAATAAAGGACGCTACCATGCAATTTTGAACCTGCAACGCAACATCTTCAATCATCACAAAAATTTATACAGTCCACTGCTCTCATGCTCTCCTTATTCCACCAGATGGAGTTAATTCAATGTTTGGCGATGAAACATAATTAAAAACCTCTTTTAAAATTTCTTCTACACCTTGTTCTCCACTCGAAAACAGGTTTAACGAGAATAGTTTTGCGTTTGAATTCATTGCAGACGACAGCAGCATATTTTTCCACCAATATGAACGCACGGTGCGCACGGTGCGACTTTTAGTGTGTCCAGACCTTTATACAATGGAAGTATCCTTCAGACGAGAAACTGCTTTGGCGGCTCCGCGTGTTTTTAGCTTAAGATAAGAAATGTTTCTGGGAAAATAATATTTGGAAATTATATTTCTTTTGAACTTGCAATTCCTGGTGAATTGTCATTGAATACATTTAAAAAATGTACAAAAAAGTGAAATGTTACGTAAGGAGACGTGTTTTTTCGTTAAAATGGTTTATTCTAACTAAAAACGAATTTATGCGTAATACTATTATACCCACGCTATTCCCAAGTTAAACATTTACTTTCCTCGAATAATATATTAAGCATTGCTTCCCTCGTAGTTAACTTTTTCTACTAAACGAAATCCACTATTTAACTACCCACATAAACATTTCAGAAATTTACATTTATCATTACCCTCATAATAATATCCAGCCTAATCCCGTGTATTATTTATTCAAGGTTTCCTGCCATAAAATTTATTATTTTTTCTTTATGTTAGTGATTCGTCCAATAAAAGTTGGGTAGCTCTAAGCGTAGATAACCCATCATATAAATGTCGGAATTTAATAAGAATGTTCATAGCAGATTAATTAATTTATTTATTTCACGTAAACATGCAACTTTAATCTTATATTATCTATAAAAATCATGAAATGTCGTTGAAAGTATAAATATATTCTTGTTGTTTTAACATTTAACAAGACTGTCGAGTAAAATTCGAGACGAGACTTTTAAAAGTCTTTAGTTGGGTAAGAAGGAGATGCTAGATTATTTAATTTAATTAATTATTTAGTAAGTTCTACATATAACAATCTTCAATTCCATCATTCTAAATTCCAATGGTCTATTGCGGTTTATTGCGGGTCTCTAACCTGAGTTCGTGCTATCAATATGATAAAAATATATTATAGATTTAGGTACGTCGTAAATTATACAGGGTGAGCCATAACTATTGGGAGATAGGCTAAGGACAGGTTGTTAGGATCAAAATATGCCGATAGGACCAAATATGCCTTGATAAAATATTGCCGTGGAAACGGATAAAGGGCGTTGAAATTGAATTTTTTTCTTTTGTCTTCTGTATATTTATCAATTGTACACTGGTACACAGATAGCTCATGCTCCGGTGATAGAGCAGGGGCTGGAATTTACTCCAGGAACCCAAGAACACAAGTTTGTGTACCATTGGGTGATGGTGTATCTGCATATCAGGCCGAGATATATGCTATCTTGGAATGTGCGCAGATAAACCTAGACAGAGGTTATGTGGATCGACACATAACCATATACTCCGACAGTCAGGCAGCAATTAAAGCCCTGAGTGGGTATACCAGCAATTCAGGACTTGCTAACGAATGTCGAGAACGACTTGCTAATCTTGCAAGGCGGAACGTGGTGCGACTAGAATGGATTCCAGCCCACACTGGTTTTGAAGGCAACGAGATGGCGGATGCACTGGCTGCGGAAGGGGCGGCAGCTCCTTTCTGCGGCCCGGGCCCGACCCTGGGCCTAACAAAACAAAAAATACGTAAGGAGACGAAGAAGTGGCTGAGGAAACAGCACCTCGCTCATTGGAATGCGCTGCAGGGTCCTAGACAGTCCAAACTTCTACTAAAGGGATGGACACGCTAGGGCAGCTACTGAACTACCAAGAAGTAGGCTAAGGAAGATAGCAGGACTCCTAACAGGGCACTGCTGTATGAGGAAACACCTCCACAACTTAGGAGTAGAGGAAATTTCCCTATGTAGGGGTTGCGGCATGACTGACGAAACGTCAGTCCATGTTTTCTTAGAGTGTCCACACTGGGCTGTACTACGCAGGCGAATCTGTTACGGCCCCTGGAGACACAAGCAGACATCCATTGAAAAAGGTTGTGGCCTATATTGAAGAGCTCGGCTTCATGGATGTCTAGGTAGCAGGAATGGTACAATGGGCCCGCCAGTGGCCTCAGTGCCGGAACCTTGGCTTGAGTTTGTCCAGGACAAGGCTCGCCTGCACATTTAGTAGTAGTAGTACCTGAAACCGCTTCTAGTGTTAAGCACGAAGAAATATCCTTAAACACTTTTTTATTTAAAATACCCTGCATACTTTTTACACCAACTCTTGCGAGAAATTTATTAATTTTATTCCATGTGGTTCCAAACCGTATATTATAATTTTTTTTTGCAAACCCAACCGCTGTTTGTGACGCAAGAAAATGTAACAAAAAAAATTAGACACCTATTAATTATATCAACTGTTAGTTTCAATTGGATGGACCTTACCGTTAATTTAATTTAATTAATTTTAAGAGAGGGCAAAGTCTAACAACACATTTCGCTTCGAAACAGAGTCACTGATGTGAGAATTGCTTAGATTGTAGACAACTGTTGCAATTAGCTCTCTAAGTGCATATAAACACGTAACATTGTTGATTCATGTGTGCTCATTAAGTAACAATAAATTATAAAAAGTGTACAGTAGATAAATATATAAATTATAAACATTTTACATAAGTGGTGTTTTATCTGAAAAATTTCCATAATTGGCAAGTCTATCTCCTTTGTTTAATGCTAATTTTTCCCTTCTTTTTCGATTTGTCTTCTATTTACACCAAATATAGATACTTGGTAGTTGGAACTTTCTTTATCTCAAGAGTGTCACGAAGCTTTTCAACATCAACCCATCCAATCTAAATAGTCAGAAATAAAAAAGAATCACGGTACAATCTATTTTGCGATTTGTTTCCCAACTATAAAGTAAGTGGGCCAAACCAACGAGTATAAAAAGCTGTTGCCTGACATTCTCGGCAATTAAAGTAAATCCCATCAAAAACTTGCATGTAAAAAATTAAAGTCTAATCAAATCAGGTTGATTTATTTAAAACCGTTCTATGGGAGCATCTATCCAAGAACTTTACAAAAAATACCAGCAAAAGCAGGGTCGGATCGCGACCTTTTGGTGCTCAGGCTCAGGGCTATAACGATATCCGGGGACCCACGAAATAATCAATATATTTGCCATTTCCCCTCAAAAAAAGGTTATGTGGGAAAATTACGGAAGGTTTTTTGTATTCCAATCGAAAGTACATTATAAACTTAGGTCAAAGAAAATAAAATAAACAGGTACCTACCTTCTTTTGTAAAAAACATAAAGCAATAAATTCTTAAATAGAATTGGATTAATAAATGAGTGTAATACATAACAATACTACCTACATTTCTACACATTTGCAAATTCTTTTATTTGCTTATTACATTTAAGGTATTTGGTGAGCCTACAATGTCCAGTCAGCATTCCCGCACCACCATCCTCGTCGTTTCTCGACTTTGTCGTGTGACAGTTTGGCCGAAGGGCTTTTAAGCAATAATTTACCGTTCCTTTGTCCTGGGGTTTCATACCACCAGCGCAACGCCTGGTTGTTCATCCATTTGTGGATGCTTCCTTTACTTAGGCATTTAGCAATTCCACAGGAAGGTTCTGGCCCTATCATGACCTTCGTTGCTCCTTGCTTGGCTAATTCATCAGCCTTTTAATTGCCTTTTATTCCTTGGTGGCCTGGTACCCAGGCTAGGGTCACTCTATTATGACTACCTAGTCTGTTGAGGGCCTTGCAACACTCCCACACCAGATTTGATGTTATCTTATATGAACGTATCGCCTTAAATGCTGCTTGGCTGTCGGAGTAGATGACGATTCTTTGGTAGTAATAGGGAGCCTTAGGAAAATCTATATAGTACCTATAGAAATTTGGAAAAAAAAGTTTAATTATTAAATTGAACATATCAGTACAATAATAGGACTTTAACTCAGTTTGTTTTAAATAAGTTTTAAATTGAGCACCTTCATTTGATAAAAAATGTTGTTCTGAATAGTAATCAATAATAGCGCGTACACTCTCAAGGTATATGTTATCCTAATTTTAATCTTGCACATACATCAAAAATTCATATTTCTCACTATACTTTGCACGCATCAAAGATTAGCTTATCTGACGTATCTTATTAAACATTTTTTTGCCCGATACACAGCTTTTTCTGTCGATTTATCTGCAAATTTTGAAATAATCCGTCTTATGTTTACATCCCTATATTCCATTTCTACACTGGGACTTAATTTTTTGGCTATATCTTGATATTTTTTCAGTTTATGATCCGATTCATGTCGTATATTACTTAAAAATGCTTTGAATGACGGAAGTAACTTGTTGCTTTCACGTATGTCCAAACGACGGATGTGTAATCTTTTATTAACGGAATTCAATCTTTCTAAAACTGCCTCCCAAAACATAATTAAAATGGCAGCTTCGAGTTTTGTCAGTTTCTTAATTAAATTTAATATCTCTTTTCGCCTCTTATCTCGGGCTTTTTATTTTTGATTTGTATTTTTTTACTGGTTTATTATTTTATTATTTGGGGCCCCCCGAAGGTCGGGGTTTTTGACTGGAGCCCAAAAAGCCCATACGTAGATCCGGACCAGAGCAAAAGTGACTTTTTCAAGTATTGACATTTGAATTAAGACTTTTCAAAACATGTTGACGTTGTCAAATGTCCTATTTTTCATAGCCACAATATTTTTGCGGGAGCAGAAGCCAATTAAAAGAAAGCGTAACAAAAAAATTTAAATATCTGCACAACTAACTATTGTAATCGCTTATATTTAACTGCGAAAGTTGTTTTGTAATCGCATATATACAGGATTGATTACTAAGGACGGATTATTTTGACCAAAATATGGCGATAGGACCAAATATACCCTAATAAAACATTACTATGGGAAAATATATAGAGCGTAACGTATTACAATTCTGATGAAAAAAAAATTTATATTTATTTATAGTTATATTATGCAGCGCGGGAGAGTACGGCAATGCCCTCACTGCTCGAATTTTGTTTTTTGTTTGACTTTCTCCATATATGAGATTTTGAGAGGTGAATGTAGCCATCAATACCTGCAAATTAAAAAAAAATTGCATCGGCCCGACCTATTTTCAAGGTTTGGCCTTGTTCTGGACTACCGTTACTGGACTATCAGGGTAAAGGTCAATTTTTTCTACTGTACATACATCTTCAGCGGTCTTCTGCCTTGCTCCTTGTCTTCTCTTGTATAAGTTTTGCGCTGCCTTGATGACCTTATAAAGTGGTTCCAATTGTAAAAGCTGACCCTAGTTGAAGTCCCGACTCATTTTTCTGTGGCTTTCGCCTAAGTAGGTCTTCTTTTTTCTTGACTTCTCAATCCGGTATCTTTAGGCGATTAGATGATGTTTGTTACCTGATGAAGAATCTGTTGCTTTGTCGGAGTGGTCGTCGTTTCTTGGCATAGCTGTCTTCTGACCTTGTTCCTTTTGGGGTGAGTTTTGGGTGTTGTTTGGGTCTGGTGAGCATCCTTTGTAGTTCGTTGGGTGTTTTCCTTTGCAGTTTGCGTGTGCTACTCCGCATTCGATCGTTACTCGACATGTCGTCTGTCTGTTGTGGAATAACTGGCAGCTGTAGCACTTCGTAGATCCATTTTCTTTCGTTGCTTTTCCCATATTTACTTTTTCTTCTAGCTAATTTGTTGCTTAGCAACATAAAATTTTCAACATTTTACCTTTTTAGGGATATCCAATCATGACTTTCTATAAATACTTACTGGTGTAGATATACATATAAAATAAATGCATAAATATGCTCAACGGTTTGTCTAATTTTCATTAATTACTGAACCATAGTTTTGGAACTATAAACAAACATGAATTGTTGGTAATATTTATCTCCAACTTTAAAGCTCTATAATCCAACAACAAAATTATATAAAGCATCATCATTCCCAAGATTTGGCCTCTCATTCCTTGTACACTTTGTATACTAAAACATTGTTACTTTTCCAATAATTTCAAATTTAACTGACTGTGAAAAATATAACAATCTATAAAAATATGAAACAAGCAGATTTTACAACCCTTGTTATTTATTTATAGCGAAATTCTAGTCCAATGATGAGCAGATTTGGTAATTCGATGATCATTAGAGCTCCGATGGAAACAGTAGAAGAACACATTATAAATTTTAATATCAGCTAAGGAAATAAAAAATGTTATTTAATTATTCCCGGGAAAGTCCTATAGAAGACACTTATTTCGGGGCAAAAGTCGTTCAAATATCTAGTTATCAATTTTATGTATAATAAAATGTCTCGACGGGCCGTAATGCTATAAAATTTATGTTAATTTACTCCACCCTTAACCTTAATTGCTGTAGGGTGAGTTTTTGGATAAGGGGACTTTTATGACTATTGTCAGGGATTTTATCTTTACATACACTCTTTAAATGAGTTTTTGGTACTTTGTTTTTTGGTACAAAAGATAATCTTTCCGAATTGTTGAAGATTTAACATGTTTTTTAAATGGTCCGATTTATCCTTGAGATTAATAATGATTGATTTTTTTTGTTGCGTTGCTTAGTTTGGTCAAATACCTACAATTTGATACCGCTTCTGATGTTTCATAGCCTGGTGTAGAATATTCTTTTCTGCTGTATGGAACATATAAAAGATATTTTTAATGTCATTTTGAGAAAAAATTAATTTTGGTACATGGAAAAACCTCAGATATTATCTCAAAGCACTGGTTCATTAGAGATATAAACTCCTGAGACTAGAATGTTAAGCCTAATAAGGACAACTAGTCATGAATGGTACTATGAAGAGCACAATAAACCTAAACACTGATGTGCTGGAATCTTGAATGGATGTATCGAAGTAATTAATCAATCAATTGAAGGTCTTCGATCATTTGGAACGACTTCTTGTTGACAATTGTAGTTTTATTTGGCATAAAGATCTGCATTTTTGTTTCCAGTTACTCTAAAGGGAGATGTGGAACCAAATAAGTGAGACCTATATTGATTATATCTCGAAAAGAATTTGATAGTGATTTTGTATGTATTGGATGGTCAGTGAAAGTAGGTACTTATTTTAAAGCAGGTTCCAGCTTGGATCATATGAGTCAGTACACTTTATAGCAAGAAACTGCCGCAATGTACGCGAATGTAGACTAAAAACAACTTGGAAGACTGCTATAAGAGTTTTGACAGGGCACAACACCTAGGGGACTTATCTAATTTAAAGCCTACAGATATACTAAAATTCATCCTGTAAATAAGTCTAGAGGAAATACTATTATACTCAGGAACTAAGTAGAAGTAATAATAGACCTCTTAGATGTCAGTGACTGTAAATACAATTTATTTACATACATACATTATAAATAGTTTTGGCAGGTGTGCCAACAGGGCACTGTTGTCATGATGGGCACTTCCAAAGACTAGTGAGTAGGAAGATTGTAGATTCTGTAGAATGGAAGGGCACAATACCTGGTAAAAAACTGGATAGAGAAGAACGAGATCGCATATGAAAAGTGATAATCTTTTGACCATTTTCATGTTTATTGAAGATTTCTCAAATGTATAAACATCATTCAGATTTCTTAAAATAAGCTTACCAAGAATTTTTTAAATAGATATAATTACGTAAAACTTGAGAAATGATTCAAAATCCTAATGATAACTATTATATTTGATTTAACTTTCTGGCACTTACGCGCTTGAACTCTAGAAACAATTAACAAATATTGTTTCAGAAGATTATTTTTAAAGAGTACAAACATTTTAGGTCGAATTCTATTTTGAAACTGGTTAATCACAGGAAACTTTTTTCGACAAAATGTCATAACGTAAAGTTGAAACGTTAATGTGCTGTTTAGAAAAAATACTTCAAAGTATCGTTTTCTATAGCCTATTTGAATATGATTGATCGTACAATTTTCATGCATTTTCACAAAAATCAGTGTGAATCAGTGCCGGAGAGGCACGATTTCAAATATTTAAATACTGAAATAAACTGATAAAGGAATCAACTACAACATTCATGTTTTTTGTATTTTTACTTCCTTAATTATAAATTACATTTTATAATTGTATTTTGGTTGGGTCTAGTGTTGTTGGCATACTAATTTAATAATTTTTGTATTCTGGAAGATAAGCCAATCTGTGGAAAAAACTTTTTTGTTTGCTGCCATAACGCAGTTCTATCAATCAATTTCAAATAGACTATAAATCCGGCATGGTATCTGAGTTTTCTAATTATTTAAAATATTCTTATTATACTGTAACTAGATATTCGACTTCGACTTGGACTTGCCTTCGAGTGTTTGGCACTTAAATCAAGATAACATATTTATAGATGGTAAATTAAGATGCCATATGTATTCGTCAGTAGATAAAAATCGGTTAACGAGTTTACGAGATATGACACATGTCACTAAATCATGTTATTCGAAGTGTACACTTTGATATATACTAATAAAAATGAGGCTCTTGGCCTTTTTTTAAACGCGTCAGTGAAGTAATTAATTTTTATGGTTTATGAAATTGCTTTTAGAATTTTTATGAAATTGAAGCAATATAAATTATTACAAACAATAACACAAGCTATTCCAAAAAAAAGAGATGGAAAATACTACTATTACCTCATATAAAATGTGTGCTTTGGCGAAGTATAGGCCTCTTGAGCAGGAAAATGGAAATGCCCAAGCTGGATAATCGACACCATAGTGAAAATTGAGAAAATCAGAATTTTCGAGAAACTGAAACTATTCACCTATGGATGCGCTGTACTTGAATGCATTCCTTGTACATACATTACAACTTTACCACCTAAAATCATCATGGCATACAAATACAAAAGCATGCCGATGAGAGTTTAGATTTTTGTATCTATCACTTTGACTTGTATGCCTTGTTGTTTTCGGGTGGTACATTAGTATCCAAGGAATGCATCCAAATACACGGTATCCATAAATTAAATGTTCTAGTTTCTTGACAATTCTGAAGTTTTCAATTTTCACTCTCCGTCGTCGATTATGCAGCTTGTGCCTTGTGGAATAGGACGCACACGAACTGCGCCTCACTAATCCTCAGGTATAAAAGTATTGAAATTAAATTTAAGCTGCTGCCCGAGCTGCGCCAACGGATTGGAATTTTAAGGATTTCAAACTATTTTAAAACTACCTTTAATTATCGGATTATTTGTTGTAATTGCAGGGATGGGATTGTGGGGTGGGTTTTGTGATGTTACACTTTTTTTCATTGGTGAACCATTTTACCTATTTAAAGCACTCCTCAGCGTGTTTAAATCGAACTTTAAAAAACGCGCATGTTTTAAAGTTACCGTGGCAACATCAACAACTCGAGAAACGAAGTCTAAATCTATGGTCTAAATCTCTAAATCATGTCTAAATGACAATTTTTTTATTATTGATCTGACAGGAGTAGTTTGTAACGTCAAAACTTTTATTCGAACAATATTTAACAATGTCAAATTTATAAATTAAAATGGAAAGTGCCGTTGGTATTGTTTGAAATATTAATTAATTAATTATTTCGATTTTTCAAATCTTAGGAAATGGTAATTAAGGGCCATTCGCACCGGTTACACTTAAACGTTAAGTGTTACTCAAATCCACTAAGTGTCACTTAGTCGTTCGCACCGTATTTAAAGGCATCCTTAACGCGACGTTGAGCATACCTTAACTAAGCTCGGAATATCCACGGCTTAAAGTTCCACTTAACCTCGAAATACTAATTTTTAAGTTGATTTATGACAGTTTAGATTTGAGTAAATTGTGCTTTGGTAGATGGTAGATCTTTGTATTTGTAATTTGTCTTATCGGAATGGAAATGTTAGAAGATTATGACGATTTAGAAATAATTGATATAATTGAATACGGCATACCTAGACAGTTATATATGAGGAAAGATTATTTTAATACATTCGATCCTTAGACGGTTTTTCTTAGATTTAGATGACGAAGGAAACTGCTTTCAATTTTCTTGGAGAAATTGAAATTGTTTATTTTCTATGACTTTTTTATACTTGCTAATAATATCTAACAGTAATGATTTTTCGCGAGTTGTGAAATTTATTCCACGAGATCGTTTTTCTCCTCTCATATTTAAACTACTAAAATGACTCGCAGGAAAATAGTATATTAAAATATAAGTGGATATTAAGGTCTTTAAAACACGCGCGATTTTTGGAGCACGACGGCTCGAAATAGAGCAAGTGTCTTAAAGACCAGTTATCCACGAATACTTTACGATATTTTTTTTTATTGGTGCACTTTGAAATTATAAATACCGGTCTATAACTACAACAACAACAAGAAATGGAAATCATAGATGGAAACATCAACTAAATGTCAAATGGTTGAATTCGTGACGTATATGATGTACACCTTGCGTTGTCATGGAAATGAAAAAAACATAAACTAATTTGTATTTTGATGGAAGTTCAACCTTATTGAGTTCTGTGAATGTCAATAGTATTAATTTAAATACTATTTCCTAAGATTTGAAATATCGAAACATTAATATTTCAAACAATACCAACGGCACTTTCCATTTTAGTTTATAAATTTGACATTGTTAATAAATATTGTTCGAATAAAAGTTTTGACGTTACAAACTACTCCTGTCAGATCAATAATAAAAAAATTGACATTTAGACATGATTTAGACCATAGATTTAGACTTCGTTTCTCGAGTTGTTGATGTTGCCACGGTAACTTTAAAACACGCGCGTGCTAAAAAGTTCGATTTAAACACGCTGAGGCGTGCTTTAAATAGGTAAAATGGTTCACCAATAAAAAAAATACTTATCAAAACGTCAAATCCAAAGATGACACCATAGATGACACCAACTAACCAACTAATATTAAACGCATAGATCAAACGACTGCCGTTAATTCCTGACAAGATCTTCTTTTTCAAAAAAAGAGTTCAAGAATTGCGGCGTTGTCAGGGAGGTACGGCGCGAACGAAGTTCCACTTAAATTATAAGTGTCACTCAGTTAAGTATGACTTTTTAGGATAATCGGTGCGAATGGCCCTAAATTAATACTATTGACATTCACAGAACTCAGTAAGGTTGAACTTCCATCAAAATACAAATTAGTTTATGTTTTTCTCATTTCCATGACAACGCAAGATATACATCATGTATGTATAATCACGAATTCAACCATTTGACATTTAGTTCTTATTTCCATCTATGATTTCCATTTCTTGTTGTTGAAGTAGTTGTAGACCATTATTTATAATTTCAAAGTGCACCAATAAAAAAAAATATCGTAAAGTATTCGTGGATAACTGGTCTTTAATATACTATTATACTATTAATATACTATTATTTATTACTAATACAGAGCTCCTGAATCGAAATAAATATAGGCGCAATTGACAGTTCAGGTACAGTAATTTGGTAATTTCGGTAATTTGGTGCAGTTCAGTTGCAGTTGGGGAATAGCTTTATTCTACTAGTTTTTCATATAAAACTCGTCGGTGGAAACGACATCCATCCGAAATAATGTCATGTCATGGTAATGGTTATTTAAAATATTGAAATACGTATAGATACTTATCAGAAACGAATTAAATCACTTTATTATTAGAAAAACATCGGGAATTTCTCCGATACTAATTTTTCCACAAAAATGATACAACATTAGGCAATTTCTTGCTATTGTCGTTTTCATATCGTTATTTTTCAATCATACTGGGTTTTCAAGTGACAAAAAAATATATATAAATTTATCAATGTTATCATTAACTTGAAATACATTTGTTTGGCTTATTTTCAACAATAAATTTAAGATGTCAGTCTTTAATAGATTAGAAAAATATATGTTAATGTATATAAATTGTTTAGAAAGCAACATTATAATTATTGTTATTTAAATGATAAAAATTATCCGTTCGTGTTTTTATAGTACTAAGTGAGAGGAAAATCTTAATTTAAATAAAAAAATCTAAATGTCAGTACAACCATTTATTTTTTATATTTCAGGTAAATTTATTTAATTTCGGTGTTATTTGTGTAATAATTAAATTTGACAGTACAAAATACTTTTTTTCACAAATTATACAGGGTGTCATACAGTAGTCTGAAATATTTTTGTCGGCAAATCTTCATTCAATTTTAAGACGAAGTTTCCAGACACATGTGTGATAAGTTTTGTCGTTAATAAGATACAGGGTGTTGACTTTTTTATAATAATCGTTTCCAACACTTCAACACCACAGTATAAGAACGAACCAGTATGTTATCTCGTGACGTTACACTGCCGAGCTCTCTGTGACCTACAACGTCGTTCGGATGAGTATTTCATCCGGCGACCAGTGCTGTGGTGCTGTGCTGAGATCCAACCAAAGTTCCAGTGGTGAATTTGCGGATAAAATTATTTATTACAGCTTTTATTTTTACGGGGTTTTGGTATTATTTTTATAGTTTATAAGCATTTGTTTGCAATGGATACCATTAAAAAGAAGAAAACGGATAGTGTGTGTGTAGTTCGTGGATGTAACAGTAAATATTATAATTGTGATGAAAAATTTTACCGTTTTCCAAAGGATTCAGGAGAGTGAGAAACTGTTTGTATTTTCATACGAAAAGTATAATATTTTATTATTTGATCTTCATATTACATTTATGAGCCTTAGTTTCATGCATTGATTTAATTTGTTGTTTTTGGCTCGAAGCATGCGATAGGCTTGACTTGATGCCAAAAATAGAAACTCTATACAATAGTAGTCATCGTTTATGTGGTGCTCATTTTGAACCAGACATGATTTATGCAACCTCATAAAAGAAAACTTTAAAAAAAGGCTATTCCAACAATATTTTTTTCATCAAATACTTCAATGCCTAAAGACTTTCAGACAAATGATTTATTGGAAAAGAATTTTGTTCGCTACTTTTGTGGTTATTTAATTAAAAAATTCATACATGCAGCGTAAGTGAGATGTATTCACAAGCGAATCAGAATTTAGACGATTCGTATTTATACTGTTACCTTGGAGCTTATGAAAATATTGTTGAATCACTTATAAATATCAGTCAAACAACAGAGTTTGTACATCCTTGTGTTGATTTTCCAATAAAATATTTAATAAAACTTTTCTTTAGGGTACGACTATATTACACATTATTTGTCAATAAAAATTTTGAAAATCATAACAAAATGAAACTTGTAATATGGAAAAACCAATAAATATTTTGTATAAGACTATTGTTTAATTCACTCATCAGTGTACTGTTCTACAATATTTGAGAAAAAACACGTTCAAGTCATTTTAAAACTTATGCCACCCACGCCTGTGGTGAAATGGTCATCAAAAGCTCTGGCAATTTATGAATGAAATTTATAAGAGTTATACTACTGGTTCGTTTCTATACTGTGCTTCAACACTAATAAGAAAGAACATCTATTCTCAGTAGCTAATGAAATTTAACAATTTATGAGTTAAACATGAAACCCAACGCAAGAAATAAATTTTTATCATTTCAATTTTGTTGTAGCAGCAGTTATGTTTTCGTTTGTGTCCAGTTTATAGTGATACCTGTGTTTACTTATGCTGAAATAAAATGACTAATATGCATTTTTAATATGGATTAGCTAATGGTAATGTCCTATAGTCTGTACAGAAAGTACGAGGAGTAATAAACCCTAATT
>CAJUYI010004539.1:0-18219 GCA_910591695.1 Galerucella pusilla
GATCTGTTCAGGCAAAATCACTCGAGCTACGCTCTCGTGATTTTGACAGAACAGCTCTCGTTAAATTGCCAATGAAAGTAAGTATTCGAAAACAACCACAAAAAATATCCGGCTAAATCTGAGCTCTTGTGGTATTACCCCCGATAAAGCAATTAACAGAATAACGTCATTTGAAAAATAAAAAACTAAGTATATCTAGTGTTAATAGACATGGGAAAAGCTTTCGACACAGTGACAAGGGGGAAAATATGGTGTAGACTGAAAGGAAGAAGAGTATAAAGAAAAGTGATAAGAATTCTTCAAAACCTATGTAAAACAAACATTAATTATGTAATAAGAAATAACACAAAATCGGAGGAATTGAAATCAAGAAATTTTTCTTTGAAATTTGCTGAAACCAAGCATAAAAGGTAACTTAATAAAAATCAAAAAACTGTCAATTTATAACCTAAAATAATTTACCACGTCATCCCCACCATAGATTAAAAAAATACTTATAGATGGGAAACTGACCCGTGGCTCCCTCTATTTGTACGGGTGGCACCACCTTGAGAGTCCCGTCAGTACCTCTAACACAAATCAGATGGTTGTGAACTTCGCTAACAGCCGAAAAAGAAGATTCCTGTAATTTTACAGTGTTTGGCGGCATATTCAAATTACTGTAATTTTATTTTATTGCAAAATGACATTTATGGTCCATTTTGTTATAATTCATTCAAAGTTACTCAACATTAGATTGATATTACAATAATAACAAAAAAATAATAGTCAAGTAAAATTAAATGAAATGTCAAAAAATGGACTATATAATGCCTGAAGTGAGAAAAATAAAGCAAAAATCATCAAGTCTGTATATTTTATTGAATAAAAAAAGTATACAATCAATAAAACGTTTTTTTTACATATTCCAATAACAAACATGAAGAAAAATAAATGTTAGAAATTCAACAACAATGCTGGTTCAAAGTTGTATGGAAGAATAACTACTTCTGTCACTTTTCATTGTATAAAGATAGAGCTTACCGGGTACCTACACTTCACATTACAGTCTTTCACAAAACATATTCACGACATTGTCTCTTGAAATAAAAGTCCCATTATAAACAATAAAATCCAACTACGAATACTTAACACAGACACAAATAAGCGAAATAGTTTTTAAAAACGAAAACTGGACAAACTCACGATAACCGGATAACGTCGTAAAACGTTGGTCTGCAGTTGTCAGGTTAGGATCATAGAGAACACGTTAGGATGTCGGCGCTGATATATGTGGAAGAATCTGCAACTACCACTAACGTCGTTACAGTTCTCACTAAATTAGAAATTTTAGTACTGACGGGACTCTCTATGTGGCAGCACCATCGCGCCTTCAGAGATCCCCTACCCTGGTCCCCACTCTTAAAACTTTTGACCCTTCAGCTATACTAGCGCCACCAATTTTCCTCCTTACACGGTTATAAGTTTTCACTTAAAAAACTACTGCAAAAGTTGCATATTATGCCGTATATTAAGTACCAAGTGTCAAACAAGTTACTTTAGTCACAAATTTTCTGAGGCATGGAGCGAAGCAGAACGAGTGCCTTATCAAACGAGTGACTAAAGATGTATTTGACACTGGGTACTCACTATACTTTTTCTACACTTTTTTCTACATAGTTATTATTTTAATTATATTCACAATATGACAGACAATGACTGACGTGTCATTGAAAAATCAAATGACACAGAACTACAAAATTATCACGGAATATTTAATAAAAATTACAGAAGAACGACTTGATGTGACGTCCAATAAGCAAAAGATAAACGAGATGTGATTTTTAGCACTTTGAACACTAGTGTTCAAAGTGACGTTTTGCGAATGTCAAAGCCGTGTTTTAAATGCGGTTTTAGTGACGGAAATGAAAAAATAAAATCATCAAGCTTAAAATCAGTGAAGATAATATAAAATCCTTCTCACTAAAAGCTACCGATAATTATTTCAATTTAATTTTAATTTTCAATTGCAGTAAATTACTATTGTATAATCGATGCCCAATTTGTACCGAAGCTCGGTGTTTTTTTAACGTCGTAAATGATAAAATGAATAATCCACAATTGCCTTATACACACAAAAACCCATCCTGCATATATAATGGTGGATTATTATAATTTAATTAGAATAAAAATATTTTTATTCATCTTAAATCTTGAATAGTGTTTAAATTATACCATACATGTAAAGAAGCGATTAAATAATGGAAAAAACCAATATTATTTACGGTGACACAAAAAACTATTTATGCAACTCGTGTCTGTATCTATGATAGTCGTGGAAAAATAGTTGCACATCTGCTGAAAAAAATAATAAAGTATTATCACAGACTCTTGTAATATTGATATCTTGCTGAACTACCAACCCCGTTTGACTTTGAAGTGTAATTCAATATCCGTCGGGGCCTATAGCCCGTGAAGTAGTTGTTGCTTCTTTGTTGGGAGATCACTGTTTGAGAAATATATTTTTTGATTGGTGAACCATTTTACCTATTTAAAGCACGCCACAGCGTGTTTAAATCGAACTTTAAAACACGCGCTTGTTTTAAAGTTACCGTGGCAACATCAACAACTCGAGAAACGAAGTCTAAATCTATTGTCGAAATCATGTATAAATGACAATTTTTTTATTATTAATCTGACAGGAGTAGTTTGTAACGTCAAAACTTTTATTCGAACAATATTTAACAATGTCAAATTTATAAATTAAAATGGAAAGTGCCGTTGGTATTGTTTGAAATATTAATATTTTGGTTTTTTTTAAACTGAGGGAATGGTATTTAAATTAATACTATTGACATTCACAGAACTCAATAAGGTTGAACTTCTATCAAAATACAAATTAGTTTATGTTTTTCTCATTTCCATGACAACGCAAGGTATACATCATATACATCACGAATTCAACCATTTGACATTTAGTTCTTATTTCCATGATTTCCATTTCTTGTTGTTAGTTATAGATCAGTATTTATAATTTCAAAGTGCAACAAAAAAAAAATAGTGTAAAGTATTCGTGGATAACTGGTTTTTAAAACACTTTAATATCCACTTATACTTTAATATACTATTTCAAAACTTTATAAAGCGTAGGAATTATTATAATTATTGATACACTTAAAATAGAGTTTTTGAAGGCGTTGACAGCATCTCCTGTGGACTGGAACCTCTGACCACACAGTTAATTTATAATTTTGGGAGAAAAGTGAAAAAGTCGTTAGTACTGTATGGAGGATGGTACATCAATTGATTCTGTTTCCTTGATTTAAAAACCCAATTGTTTATCTTGCTTTGTGGTAACGCGAGAGCCGCGCGGCCAGATCGCTTTTTGAAATCGCTCTATCTTCACGGGGTTGGTCGGTTTTACATTTTTTAAATCTAGACGACTATTTGGGAGGTGTTTCTTGTTAATAATTTTAAAACGAATGATATTCAAGAAATTTTCAAAAAAGATCCTCAAATGAGAAGAAATTTCAAATAAAAAAGTTCTGACTCCTGGAACTCTATCTTTATTAATCATAATTTTAATTCAACGTAACAAAATATTCTTGAACTTCCTAGTTTATTTTAAATGAAAAAAAAAAGTTCCAATATTTCTCTTAAAAATGTTTCGTGTCGTGGAACCCTTCCTATACACTATACTCAACAAGATCACGTGGTAGAAGTTTAAAAAATTTCAATACTTTGTCTATAATACGGTATTGTCAACTTGAAAAAATTATTATGAACAAAGTAATGAAATTTTTTAAACTTCTTTGATGTTGATCTTGTTCAGTATGTATATAGGAAGGGCTCCACAACGTGAAACAATTTTAAGACCAATATTTAAACATTTTTACTCGAACTTTTATCACACTTGTACCATCCGATTTACATTATTCAACATTTTTTACGGGGCTATTCTTAAAAACAGTTCCATATTTGTTGCTGGATGACAATCGTAAAGCCGAGAAATTTTTTTTCGGAATCCGCTATGAAGTATTATTTATTTATTATTATTATAACGTTTGAAAACTTTTTTAATTTATAATAATTTCGCCATATTTCGTATAGTAACTAGTATGATATTTAATTCATCTCACACAGTAGATGCTAAATTCTCGTCCCCGTGCTACTGCCGACGCTACTGTCTAATTAGGAAGGTTACGCAGGATCTCTATAAATCACTGAGTGCCAAATATGGTTAATAGGATGGAGACTTTTCACGACAGATTAGCAAAAAAAATACATTCAACTTTCTCTTCTATTACCACCTCAAAAAAGTATAAAATGTATAGAGTATCTTAATGTTTGTTTCTTTTGGTGTGAACCTATACCCAGTATGCATTAGTAACCATTAAATTGTGTAATTAATTGTAAAATTTCTGGAATGCCGTCTTGCAATTCCTAGTCCATAAATTGTCCCGTTTATTATACCAGGAAAACGAATTGTTGTGTGATGATTTTTATAAATTTTATAGCCTTGCCCTACCCTATAATTAAAATCGAAACAGTATCTCATAGACGTATCAAAAAGTACTATAAACTTCATCAGTATATACAAATGTAACTTCACTTCGATTACACCTACACTTTACATAATCTTACGCGCGTGCAGAATTGGAGGTGAAACATTTTAGTTACTGTAGAAGATCGCTTGGTTATCGAAACGTCCGTAAGATAGTGTGAAGTGGAGTGTATGCTACGTCCATTGTCGAAAACAGTTCACAAATGCTCAACAAATGACGGAATGCACCGTATACACTTAAACTCTTTTAAGCATTAAACTTGTTTATAATTTTGATAATTGGTTAACCGCAAGGTATAGTTAACACTTAGCTAAGAACATGTACAAACTAGATAAGGAGACAAAGGAGCTGTACTAGGTGCTATCAGAAAGTATGAGCAGAACTAGGTGGAATAGTCCTTAATCCCTTAACATGCTGGCAGGAGGGTGCCGGCACATAAGGGGATTGCAGGGAGTGAAATGGCAGACCAGCTAGCTAAAGAAGGTTCTTCTAAAGGAGCCTTTACAGGTCCGGAACCGTTTTGTGGAATCACAAAGGATTACATAAGAAGGAAAGTCGGGAACTAGCTAGTTAAGGATCACCAACTCAAATGGAGGCTGACTTAGGGACACCTTCATACTAAGAGTCTACTGAATAAGTTAGACAAGGAACTCTCGTCCAGGCTGTTGAAACTGGGTAAGAGAAATTTGAAGACAGTTACTGACCTGGTGACTGGACACTGTACACTAAGGAAGCTTCTGCACAGGATGGGCAAAAGTCAGTAAGCCTATGTGCAGAAAATGTGAACTCTATACGATGAAACACCTACTCAGCTTTTGTGAGAACTTACAAGGGCTTAACCATCACAACTACTGAAGATCCCTCCAGATAAATTGGTGACCTATTTGGATAGATAGATAGATAGATAGATAGATAGATAGATAGATAGATAGATAGTTTATTTCCTTTTAAAATCTTTACAATTTTATGGAAAGGGTGAGAACAATATATAAACCTATTTACAATGATAAAATGTTTATTAGTTATTCATTTATAAGGCTCGGAGTTTTAGAACATTCCAAATATAGCTAGCAATTGCTTTAGCTGAATTTATTGTAATATTATTCAGTGAATCAGCTGTAACATTGATGTCGGCTAGGTAATTTAAGGTGGATTGTTTCATACAACAACATATTGGACAATCAAAAAGTATGTGCTCGTTTCTAACTCCTTCTGGTTACAATTAGTGCAGATTTCATTAGGGTTTATCTAATAGGTGCAGCCTTTGTATGTAAACTTTACGGAGGATATGTATTACATAACCGAAGTTGCGCGATAGTTCTTGTAATTTGAATGGGCAGTTTTAGGCGCAGATATTTTTGTCGTGACGCAGATACTGTTAAATGTTTATATGTGGGAAGGAAGGATGACTGTTGGCAGAGAAATATCTAATTCTAGAAGTTTATTTTCAAATTTAAGTAAGAGAGATTTTCTACTAATCTGTAAAAAGCGAAGGGAGAGATTATTCCAAGTAAGATTGGTATCAATGAAAGTAAAAAGAGCTTTTGACTGAGCTGCCCATTCATTCATTCATTCAAACGTTTGGGTTGTGCTCAACAGCCCGGGCACTTGACCTAAGTCATTGTACCATTCCCAATGTTATCTACTTCCACTCCAAAAGTTTCGTGTCCTCTATATAGGCCACTAGCTTATTTGGGGGGATTTTAAGTAGTTCTGATGGTTGTATAGTTTCCTCTCCAAAATGCTTCTGTCTGAGTCCTTCTAAGTTCTTACATGAGCAGAATATATGAATAGGTGTTTTATCCCTTAGTTCGCACTTCCTACAGAAAGGTTCACTGACTATTCCCATTCTGTACAAGTGTTTCCTTAGAGTGCAATGTCCAGTAACCAGGTCGGTTACTGTCTTCAAGTGTCTCTTGCTCAGTTTCAATAAACTGAGCTGCCCAGTTGTACTTGCTACCACATTCCATCAGATGCAATTGACGGCGGACATGGATGGAGTCTGTCACAAGAACACCTCTATCCTAAACTGAATAAGTTAGACAAGGAACTCTCGTTCAGGTTGTTAAAACTGGGTAAGAGGAATTTGAAGACAGTTATCGACCTGGTCACTGGACACTGTACCCTGAGGAAACATCTGCACATGATGGGCAAAGTTAGTGAACCTATGTGAAGAAAATGTGAACTCTACGATGAAACACCTACTCACATACTTTGCTTCTGTGAGAACTTACAAGGACTCAGAGGGAAGCACTTTGGAGTGGAAATAATACAACCATAACCACTACTGAAGATCCCTCCAGATAAACTGGTGGCCTATATAGAACACACGAAGTTTCTGGAATGGAAGTAGGTAGATAATATGGATAATGGTACAAAGATTCAGCTCAACTGCCTGGGCTGTTGAGCTGGAACGTATGAATGAATGGAGCCTTTCAGGTGCTGCATTTTTGCAAGACAGGTTCGTGTAGAGGAACGTTCAGAGATTTATTCATCTCTAAACACATTTGGGATTTTGAATGTGACTTTATATGGTTTATAAATTTGGTTTTGACCAAAAATTTTTTGAGTACCTTTTAGAGAATAAAAACCGATACGTTTATGTTTCTAGTGTCCCATAACACGCGCATACCAACAGAGCCTGTATTAGCTGAAAATATTTATACAGGTAATTCTTTCCCCATTATATGTAAATAGCGTATTACAGAAATGCATTAGGTTATGTCGAATGTCGCCTTGAAATTTTAACATAAGTAATTAACTCTACCGACTCTTAATGGTCATGGGATTGACTTGACCATTTTCTATCCTTATTTAGATTTTATTGGTAGCTCCATCGTTTAATTAAATTTCTTTGGACACAAAAAATAAACTAAAGTGAATTAACGAGTTTATTTATAGTTGATGTGTTGCTGAAGTTATCGACCTGGAAAGTGAAGTGGAAATTCATTAACAAGGAGATTTTTATTGTTTCTGATTGGTATTGAGGTGCGTAAATTGGTTCTAGAAGGTGAAAAACCTCTTCATTTTGTCACCCAGTGACATTTTATTTTTAAATATACATTTTCCGCAGCAAACTGTTAATTTTTCACTCTGTGCAGCTTTGCTTCGAATATAAATGTCACTAAGTATATGAAAAAAGTAAAAATATTAATTTGACAAGTGAGGCAAGTGACGTCATAAGGTTTGAAATTATGTTGGCAGTATTTGTCAAAGTGAGTGGCCAAGAATTGCTACGGACGAGGCCAAAACATCCAACAAAGAAGAACCTCAGCTGTCAATTTTGTTTTTGTGGTTGTGTTAGTTATTTTTTCGCCATGCTGGAGAACCAATCATATGGACACCAAAACTAGGGCGGAAAGTATTGTTGAGCAGCCCAAGGGAGGAAAATTCATAACGCCACATTACTTTGACGTTTCACATGAAATTCGTAATTAAACGTCAGTGCATGTCAAAGTTTTTTGTTATATTTTTCTACTTTGTGGTTTATTCGGTAGACGAAAAACAGTTGTGTGTCACACATGCAAGAAACGCATTATCTGTCCTTAGCTACAATCGCTAGTGTATCTAATAGTCTCGGGATGCTAAAGCTCATTTTCCACCGTTGTGGCACACAGGGTAGTGGATCTCTGAAGGCGCGAGGGTGCTGCCACATAGGGAGTTCCGTCAGTACTAAAATTTCTATTTTAGTGAGAGCTGTAACGCCGTTAGTGGTAGTTGCAGATTCTTCCACATATATCAGCGCTGACATCCTAACGTGTTATCTATGATCCTAACTGATCCTAACCTGACAACTGCCTGACGATTATCGTGAATTTGTCCAGTTCATAAAATACTTGAAGTATTTTATGGTCCAGTTTTCGTTTTTAAAAACTATTTTGCTTATTTATGTGTATGTGTTGAGTATTCGTAATTGGTTTTTATTGTTTATAGTGGGTTTTTTATTTTAAGGGACAATGTTTTTGTGGAAGACTGTAATGTGAGGTGCACCCGGTAAGCTCTATCTTTATGAAAACATGTTTCATTAAATAAAAAGTGACAGAAGTAGTTATTCTCCCATACAGATTTGAACTTCCTTCCCAGCATTGTTGTTGAATTTCTAACATTTATTTTTCTTTATGTTTGTTATTGAAATATGTAAAAAAACGTTTCATTTATTGTGTACTTTTTTATTCAATGAAATATATAAGCTAGATGATTATTGCTTTATTTTTCTCAGTTCAGGCATTATATGGTCCATTTTTTGACATTTCATTTAATTTCACTTGACTATTTGATTGTTATTATTGTAATATCATTCTGATGTTAAGTAACTTTAAATGGAACTAAGGAAACACCTCCATACTATGGGGCTAGTGGACACACCTCTATGCAGGATGTGTGAACAGGAAGATGAAATTGTCAGGCATCTCTTATGCGAGTGTGTCTTAAGAGAGTGTGTGTTCGGTGTGTCTTGGCCTACACCTGCCGATATAAAGGATATGTCTCCTAGTGACCTGTCCACCTTCCTGAGAAGGACAGGATGTACAATGACCTAGGAGGACAACTCCTCGGGAGTATGTACAATTGGTCACATGTGGCCTAACACCTACACACTCACCCTCCCTACTCTACAGATACAGATACAGATGGAATATCAAAAAATGGACCATGAATGTCATTTTGCAATAAAAGTAAAATTACAGTAATTTTGAATATGCCGCCAAAAACTGTAAAATTACAGGAATCTTCTTTTTCTGCTGTTAGCGAAGTTCACAACCATCTGATTTAAGTTAGAGGTGCTGAAAGGACTCTCAAGGTGGCGCCACCTGTACACGTATAGGGCGCCACGGGTCAGTTTTCCATCTATAAGTATTTTTTTATCTATGGTGACACAATATACTATTTATTTATTTTTTTTTTCATTCTTTTTTCAATTTTTTGGGAAATTAAACCACAATATTTTTAAATTCTTTACTTCAACGTTTCGGTAGCGTTCCACAAGGAACATACAGAAGATATTTATTTATTTGTTGCACTTTTGAGTTGTTTGGGTATATTATTATAAGGAATGGAGCCAGGATTTTCAAAGTCTGTCAAAAGTTGATTTTAGCATGGTGAACGACAGAAGTATATTTTCTATATTTTCCTTCAATTCATTTATAGATTCAATTAAATATCCAAAACAGCAAATGTTCCTGGTTTTGGTAAACTTCTTTTGAACCTTTGCTTTTTCGAATCATGATTTATTATCTCGTGGTACGTAAACGAATATTTTGCTTGGGAAATTTAAATTGTTATAGTTGTAGTTGTTATATTTAGTACAAAGCACATTTTGAATATTTTGGAAGCAAAAAAACAAATAATCCAAACAACAGCATTAGGGCATGTAATTGTCCACCGTTTGACAAATTGACACTAATGACAATCGTCGTGAGGAAATCAATCAGTTTAGATTTGTGATTTGGTTGTTTTGTATTAATTTAATGATCCTTTTTATTATAAGCGGTTAGGTATAATAGCTTTCAAAATACCTAAGCAATTATAGCAATGTCGAAGAAAGCACCAAATAAAAATTAAATGAACTCAATCACGTGCTGTTTATCATAAGATTTATTAGGGATTGACGTCACGTGGACTTGTCCCGTAACAAAGAGAATATCAATATTGATTTCGAGGATAGATGGGATGTTCAAATTCAAAAACCAGGAAAGCAGACCTTACAAATCCTAAGGAAATAGCGATCTGTCGTTTTCGAGATCGTAGGCTCTTTGACGTCACCAAGAAGGGAAGCTTGCTCGCAATTTCAACATTTTTTCAGGATAGAAGTCCAGCTTCCGAATAAAAAAAAAATAGGGGGACATTTCCCCACTTTCATTTTTAACGAAATTTAATGTAGTGTTGGATAAAAACAGATTTTGAAAGATATAATTATTTTTGATAAATACACTATTATTTACAAAATGCGACATAAGGATTCCTGTACAAAACTATCTTTTGCACCAAAAGGCGTTCATAAAAAAATAATAACAGATTTGGAAAGGTCGTTGAAAAATAAGTTCGAATGCACTTTTAATTTTCTTGAATTCGCTCTGATTAAATAAAAAAATGTATATCTTCTGTATGTCTGTTAGGGATAAAAATTAATTTCTACTTATTTTTTCTTGACAACGGTAGCTGGAACGCTACCGAAACGTTGAAATAAAGAATTTAAAAATATTGTGGTTTAATTTCCCAAGAAATTAAAAAAAGAAAAAAATGTATAGTCGCCATTTTCACACCACTTTCGGATACTTTCAACCGCGTAGGAGATAGCCAGACAGGAAACTTAAACGTGAAGTATCGCGGTTCGATTCCAGCTGTAGTGTTTTCAGTATTCGAAAGTGTTATGAAATGGCGTACAATTTTTTTAAACATAATTATTAATTTTTTTATTAAACCAGAATTTAAGCAGACTAAAAGTGCATTTGAACCCATTTTTTAACGATATTATTTTTTATGAATGCTATTTGGTGAAAAAGTTAGCTTGCGATTGATAGTTTTGTGCAGGAATAGCTAGATTATTAAAATAAAAATGTAAAATTTTTTTTAGAATTAAACTATTCAAAAAAATTTATTTCCCATAGAACACGCTGTAGATCTAGGGTTAGCACTCGTTTATCAAGGCTAATTCAATACTTATTAAAAATAAACCATGTTATATTTTACAAAAATAGAAAACTTTTACACTAAAATGGCGTTATTGATTATTATTTCGGCCTTGTTTGCCATAATAGTAGAAATATTGTGGCATTATTCTCACGTACAAATCTCACAACATGCTACTTTTGCAATTTCTAATCTAACAGCAGCAGACAGGTTAAGTTTAAGTGATTCACATTAAGACGTGTCTCAAATGATTAATTCAGATCCGACAAATGCGATCGGTTTAATGAAAATTGTTAATTCCCCCTATTCTTTACGAAAAAAACTGTTCCGAAAATGCTAGCGTTTTTAGATATTATTCAAAAACACTTAAAGCTATCTTTAACACTCATGAATAAATATAAAACTTTGTACACACAAAAAAATAGACGTGGAGATTTTTTTTGGTAATAAAAGTACACTGGCGAGCAAGAAATTTGAGATTACTTAGAGTAGCTCCGGCATGGGCAGATTATTTACACGTAGTCGAGCGGATAAAGCACAAAAAAGGCTCAAAGTTCGGAATTTTTTCCCTAAAGACGGATCGGAATGCGGTTTTTTGCATTCGCTTCGGAAAATTATTTGTAAAAAATGTGCCTACTTTGTTCCCATTACAAATCGGGAATTGCATCGCTGCATGCCAAAAATGCATCTTATGGGAGGCCTCTGTAAATGAGAGTCAGAACTGGCTCAAATCTGGTACCCGGGGGTTTTCGAGGTCGCTGATCACGATTATGATGTTGAAATTGACCCCCTGGACACCTGGGGCTCAGGAACGCCGATGAACCCCGTCTCCGTGGGACTCTCCAAGAAATCACGAGGGGAACGAAAAAAACTCCGCATCCGGGGTTTTTTCGGCTGGCTGAATTTAAATATGGCATCAGCGAACCCCCCCGGACACCTGGTGCACCCGAACCTCGACCTGGACGTCATCCCCGAGAACTTTCTTGACAATATCGACAAAAAAAGCCCGGAAATTATTGGAGGCGTGTTTTTTGAGGCGCGAAATCACGATTTCACGTTGAAAACGACATTCCCACCACCTGGTGCACCGCAACCTGCGCTTGAACATCGTCTCCGAGGATTTTCCAAACGAAATCGAAAAAGGTGAACCGAAAATCGTTATAAGGGGTTTTTGGGTCGCTTAATTAGAATTTTGCGCGGGAAACGACTCCCTGAACACCTGGTGCGCTGTACCCTGGCCTCGAACGGCCCAAAAACCCCTTATAACGATTTTCGGTCCACCTTTTTCGATTTTATTTGGAAAACCCTCGAAGACGATGTTCAAGCGCAGGTTCCGGTGCACCAGGTGGTGGAAGGGTCGTTTTCGACGTGAAATTGTGATTTCGCGTCTCAAAAAACACTCCTCCAATAATTTCCGGGCTGTTCCTCTAGAAGCTGGTGGCCCGTGATACAGAGAAAATGTTATGGTATTGAAAAACTAGAGAAAAAATCAAGAATTTTATTCCACTATTGTTAATAAAGCTCGTTGGTGAATTTTTTGTATTGCTTTTTCTTATTTGAGGTTTTTCTCGTCGGACATGGTTAGTACTTGGATGGGTGACGACCATGCCAGGGAAAACCATCGTATAGGGCCCGTACAGCCTGCAGCGGACTAGCATATCACAGCTCGCAGGCATTATACCAATGATGAGCACGAGACGAGGTATAATGTAGATATGCCGTCTTTCGGAGGAGACGTAAAACCGAGATCCCGAGTCCATGGATATTGGGCTCGTTAAAGAACGCTACCACTGGTTGGAACACTAGTGGGTTCGCCAAAATTTCCGGTTAGGGGTAGAGTGCTCCCGGCGTCGGTGATTAGCCTCAGTCGCAGAAATAAACCGACGTTAAATAACAGAATAAAAAAGAAGAGGATTTTCTCCGTCCTTAAGTGGGCCCCCGCTCGATATAGTCCCAGGCCCTGCAGAAGTTGAATCCGTCCCTGACTGCGGTCCATCATAAAATAAAGTGTACCCTTCATAGAATAGCTCCCGCTACAGTCGAAACCGCTATCTACTGCCCACTTGTCAGTCTCCACTAAGTGATGTGGTGACATAAGTCATGAGCACCACCGTGGCTCAGAAACAAATTGCGGTAGAGCGGTGGAGCAGAATTGATGAATAATATCATACTGATGATTTTATGAGTGAAATTTAAAATTATCCATGTATATTTAATTGTAAATGGCCATAAAAATGTGATCAATATGTTACCCAACCAACTTCAAATTGCAGTTTATTTCTTTTAAGTGAAATAAATATCTCGGTACAGCCGCCACCAATTCACATTTGTGTTTTGGTTGGCTCTTATGTTTACATATTGAAATTCTCGCTTTTGTTATCGGAGAGATAAAAACTAAAAATTATTATACCTTTCTGCTAAGAACCCTTGTAAACATACTGTAGCTATCAACAATATTCAAGTAGATTTCATTAATTTATTCATACGATTGGGTTTGGCTCAACAGCCCAGGCCCCTGAACTAGTTGTGTATCGACCAAGGCTCAGAGACAGTTTTTTTTCTAGGTCCAATTATACCAGCCCCAGCGCTATGGTTTGTTTTGGATCCATCAGTGAACCAGATAAATTTCTCCAGAATTACCCGGATGCAAAACATGTTCCCTGGGTGGAAAGATGATATTCATTCGCTCAGTGAATATTTCAATATTTCGATAACTATAAAAGTAGAATAACACAACTGAAGTATCGGCTGAAAACAACACTAAAACAGTCTCACTTCAATTTGATTGCTACAAATAAGCGGAGTTTACAGACGGTCTTCTTTAGCTTGTGAAAAAAAAATTATAGTCGCGACCTTGAATCCAAACGAAAACCTATTTCCCCGGCTGAAGTTTAGTGAGTATACGACGCGTCCCGAAAATATATTTTTAGCAAAACTATGATGTCAAACGTTGGATTTGGGATCGCGTCCAATCTAATCAAGACATGTTCAGTTCAGACCATGAGCGGTCAGTGGTCGGTTACAGGGAAATTTACAATTATCCAAACGACGAGTAGAAAATATTATTAATCAAAGAAAAATTTAATAATCTTTAAGGAAAATGATCTTGATTAATTTATATACAGGGTGTTTCAAAATAAGGAGAACTTGTCTCTGAAATAGGTAATGACATTCTTGATGAAAAATCTTGCTCATGGAGTGAAATAAAATTAAAGTTTTCCAAAACCTGCTTTATTTTATATAAACCCCATCAGCCTAGTTAAAGTTCACAAAATATACGTGAATTGCCGCAAAAAATACAAAAAACTTGAAAATTCAAAGTAGAGTATTCACTAGAGTTGTGATTAACATGAGAAAAACTTTACGATGCTAGGCATGCAATTTTCAGGAAAATCGTTGAATACATTTTTTTCGTTTTGTTTTTCACGTGTAAAATAGTATGTATCTTTGTGATGCAAAAACAAAAAAAAAGTTTCGAACGAAATTTGAAGATTACGCCATACTCTTTGATTTAAGATAGGTTATATAATAATAATAATAATAAATGCTTTTATTGGCCAAACATACAGTGTATACAAGTAAAGATATACATAAAAAGGGCAGAATTCAAATTTCTTGAATAAATCAAGAATTTGCTCTTCCACTCAACCAGTTAAATACTTAAACCTATACACTATAACTATGAATACAATTAAAAAATGAAGACAAACTACAAAAAAGTCAAAAAATAATAAATAAAAAAAGTAAGAATAAACTAAGAATAAAAGAATAAAAAAAAACCGTGAGAGATCCAGTGTGGATACTCCATTTTTTACTTAAGCAATTTTATTTGTTTTCATTATTTAAACAATGATTTTAGGGAAAATTTCATGCCTAGCACCGTGAAGTTTTTCTCATGCAAACACAACCCTTTTAAATACTCTATTTTGAATTAACAAGTTTTTTGTATTTTTTGTGAGGTTTTATGTGCACTTTGACTAGGCTACATGGGGTTTCAGAACAAGTTAAACTTTTTGTGAACATACTGTATAAGTTGAATCGTTATAGAGAATGGTATATTATACACCAAGGTGGTGAAGGCTATTATTATTGACCAAGCACCAAGATCAAAATGGTAGGAAATTTAACTCTCTACAAAAAAGTATAGATTTGTTTTTGCCGTAGGACATAAGAGAAAAAAGTAATCGAGGAAAAACCGGAGAGAGGTCAAAAATTTTGTAGTTTTCCTCCCCCTACTATTTTCGCACAGGGTCCTCGAGGTTCAAAACTTGAGAAAATGTTAATTAACGATCCCTGAACAACATCCTAAAGTTTCATTGACTTCCGACCTTTTTCCACCTAACCCCACTTCTTTTAACCTGTCGACTGAACTATATTTATTGGTCAATTCTGAGCATATCTGTAGGGTCTGTAAGCAAAAATCTGTAATAGTTACAAGGCAACTTACTATATCTTACAGTTTCTGTTACTTATATGTGACTTCTCAGAATCGACCCATTAGATATTTTTAGTAAGGTTTAAATCGTAATCGGCACAATCTTGACCTTTAAATAAACGTAAAACCGGTCAAACGTCAAATATTTAATGTCCGTGGCTTGAAGCTCATACTTTTCGGTATGTGCTCAAGGGGCAAGGGGAAGGTAAGACTAGGCGTCACGCACTATCCCTGAATTCTCAAAATATTTGAATTTGTCCATTATTGACCTAGGTTAATAATAGAAAATTATTAACCACTAATAAAGAAATTCAACTTCTCAGTTGGCTAGAAGAAGCAATAAATGTCAACTTCACAGCTAGTAGAGAAAAAAATTTCTTGTTGCCAGACTTCCAGACCCTGTATACAGTGCGTAGCTAATCTAAGACTCTCTAGACATATTCCAAGACTCAAATTTTAAGACCACCTTGTATATTCTTCAAAAACATTATCGATCCTATCTAAATGTTTATTATCTATATCGTACGACTCTATAAATTTAACTGCCTATATACCTTAAAAATTTTTTTTTCCATCAAGATATTTTTCAAAGAAAGATCTTTAACGAAGCTGAAAAAATTCGTGATCACACAAAATTAAAATTATTTGTACATCAGTTAACGATCATCTCATTATTTTCGAATATTTATCAGATAATTATTTGGTGTATATGTTTTTATTGGTAGATGGTATCATGAACAAGTTTACATATATGTGATACAGAGTGACCAAAACCAATAAAAAAAATAACCGTTATTTTATTTACATGTGTGAGCTATTTTGATAGCATCTGCAATGATGAGTTGAAGATTAATGTAGTGGTAGTACAGTTATCTCCTAAGGACATCGATCAGTTTTTCTTTAGAGTTAAATACTTATTACTACCTAGAAACTTTAATATCTTCCAATTCTTAAATAGTTTTTTGGATATGCCTCGGGATGAGGAACATCCTAAGGATGTGTAATTTCTGTTGCGGTCTTGAAGGAGCTTCATTAAACCGCTCCAATTCGGTCACCACAGACACCCGAGAGCCGATGAAGTCAACTCCCAAGTAGCTTCCAAGAGAGTCATAGAGTCATACTCCCGCCGTTTACCCGCGCTTGCTTGAATTTCTTTGACATTCGGAGCACTGGGCAGAAATCACATTGAGTCAACACCCGTTGGGGCCATCGCAATGCTTTGTTTTAATTAGACAGTTGGATTCCCCTAGTTCGGGCCAGTTCTGAGCTGACCGTTGAATGGCGGCCGAAGAGGACATCCAAAGACCCGTGAAGGTAATTTGGAGCGTCGCAGCAAGACGGTTCCGCGGGAGGCCAAGGCACGGGACCGAACTCGGATCCATAATTATCACGAGAATTATCACCAACTCTCGAAGGAGAGGCTCCTACCACTTCACATTCTATTGACTTATAAACACAAACAGCAATACCAGGAGTGTTAGGAGTGCTAGACTAGAAAAAATTGTATCCAGACTGAGACAACCTGGTATACGTGCAAATCCAAGGCAGAAGTAGGTGTTGAACGGCGAGTCACTACGGCGTTGAAGAAATTAAAATCCGTTCAGTTGCCACATTCACAGCCAAGCTGCACTGAAGGCTTGCAGCTCTGTAGACACTCGAAGAGTGCTGCAAGTCAAGGGTACAAGGACAGCAGTGCAAAAAGGGTGAGGAAAAGGCTGATGAAATAGCCAGTCATTGGAACCTTTCTGCGGCATTGTAAAATCGACAATTAACATGGCAAAAAAAGTGGACACAGAAATTTCAAGAACGATGGGAAATCTCAGGACAGATACAGGCGAAGCAGTAGTAGGTATACTAACAGGGCGCTCAAGAACCAAGGAGTATAAATGTATATAGCCAAGCCAAAGATGAAAGTCTCACTGTACTAAGGCAAAATTCTTCTTTCTACAAGTTTTTTTAAGACAAATATCTTTTCAAAAACTGTTCAATCAAATCTGTAAGAAAACACAAGTAAAATGTTTTCAAATGAATCTAATCTTCCCCACAGGCTATCAAAATATTGACTTCAAGTCAGAAGACCATATAACTATTTATTAAGTATGATGGAATCGATGTACTATTGCAAGTCAGAAGATTATTTGAAACGCTTGGATTTGAATATCCTTTGGCTAGAAGTAGTACATAATTTTTGAGGCGATTGAAAGTAGAGATTAATGCATTTCCTTATTTTAAAGGAGAAAAATAAAATGAGACTTACAGGAAACTTTTATCAAAATTCGAAAAATAAGAATTTCATTCATCCTTTTTTTGTTCTTCCATATACAGAGTGTTACTTTTCTACCAAAAGGCGTTCATAAAAAATAATACCTAACATATTTAGAAAGGTCGTTGAAAAATAAGTTTGAATGCACTTTTGACAGTTTTGTACAGGAATCTTATGAATAACATAGTGTACAATCACTTTGTTTGTTTAAAAAGTATAGAAATTTGTCAACAAATACGTCCACATCACAATAATGATTCAAAAATGAAAAAAAGAATGTATCATTGTTATTGTTAGCAGCGTTATAGATACTTATTTTTGGTGATAGTTAAAAATTTGTAGGGCGAAAT
>CAJUYI010004540.1:0-18215 GCA_910591695.1 Galerucella pusilla
CAGAGTTCGCTTAGGAACGACTTCGTGATTTTGTATCCATAAAGTTTTTGAAAAGATTTGGCATGGTCTCCCGTGAGCAACCTCGAAACGCCACTTGCTCGGTTATTTTAATCGACAAGAAAAAAGAAAAAAGCTTCTAACTCATGCATAAAAGTATTGATCTTCCTGGAGAATATTTTGAATGACAAAGCCTCTTTTGTTCCCCATTCCTGACATATAAATATCATCCCACTAATAAGAAGTCTGCTAACATCCATCTAAAATTCCAAGAATCAGCAAATAAATATTATACTTCCGTCCAACTTATGAAAAAAAATCACCATATAACCCAAGATATGAAAGATTTCAATAAACCCCTTTCAAACTCGGGATTCCGTACAATATTCAGAGGGTTGATTTTTACGACCCAGATCCGAGTGATGTTGGAGTTTCTCAATAAATTCCTTTTTTTTCATTTTTTTTTGTCGACCTTCCATGGAATGATACTAAAATCTTTTGCACAAGAGATCACGGCAATAAACAGGAATAGAAGATAAAGATCAAGCGAGGATTGAAAGAAGAGGCGGCGGTAATCTCGACGCGAATTGATTAAATCGCTAAAGTCGACAGGTATTCTCGACGAGAATAAGAAAAATATGTCGTCTAAACCCGATAGGTATTTTTAACAAAAAAAAAATTATAACAACATGAATTATATGATTTATAGCAGTAGACACTCGAGAATATTTTTTGTACAGAAATAAATGTCACACGTGACAAAGATATCAAATGAAGACAAATATGGCTAACTGCCAATACCGCATTTAATAAAAATCAAGTCGAGAGGCAATTTGTGAAGAACTGGTTTTTAGACCAATGTTAATGTAAACGCTCAGTGCGCACTATCGAAAGTTTATCAAGGAGCCAAAAGCGGATGACTTAAAGAGGTAACTCATTGACGACCTCCAAGGCAGAGATGTAGGTGTTGTAGGAGCTGGAAAGTGTAGGGCTAAAACAAAAGGATAGCTATTTCAATGAGCCTATCTCAGGACCTTACAACTTTATAAGCGGAAGTGAGGGAGATTCGCCACTGCGCTAAAGAAATTGAAAGACGGGAAAGAACATACCCTTTAGTTGCCATCTTCTGAAGCCATATTGGTATTTTATCAGTTCAGTTTGTGTATTTATTGATTTCCTTCTTATGAGTATAATTTTAAGCAGGGTTATAGCAGTTTGTTTGATATCCCTTTTTAAAGATTGACATTATCAGTACTGAATTCGTCATATAATATAAGCTTTCAATACTATTACAAATAGCATATATAAAGATCACATTTATTAAAATTCTTTTGAATATTTTTTTCAAATTTCCAAAAACGTCTGCATGAGGTTACAACCGAACCGTCTTCAAGAGCAATAGTTATAGTCAATAATATATCCAAAGGGTAGTTTTGTTCAAATACTTTTGAACTTTAAAATGTTTACACCTGTCTTACCTGAGTGACGTCATAATTACATTGGCAGTGCTTGATGACAATGACTCCCCATTTTATTTATGCCAAGTATAGGAGAGTTTCTGAGAGGAATTTCATCTTTGGTAAAATACATACAATCTGCCGATCACTGGCTCTTGGACTATAAAAAATGATCTTCACAGCAATAGTAACTAGAGTTCATAATATAATACCCTTCTTGGTGTGCGTCATCGATTGTTGAAGTCCTTTTAACATATTACGTTGGAATAAAGGGAAAGAAGGCAGGTCTGTGATTAATCCTAATTAAAATATCACAATAATGAACCGTTTAAATGTATTACAAACGTTAACCCGCATGCGTGACCTATCAATCGGGAGAAATTGCAGCATTCAAAATAGGATGCAGACGTACCTTTGGTGTGTCTTACGTCTTTTTTTACTGTCCCACTGACCGTTCTCGTCAGGTCTGTATTTTGTTGTTTATGGTCAATGATTATTTATGAAGAGTGAATATTAATCTTATTGTTATATTTATTTAAATAATACAAACATATGCCCAGATACACGAAAAAACATCAACATTTTGAAAGTATATTCAGTTAGAAAAAGAAGCTGGTAATTCATAGCCTTTTCGAATTTGGAAAATATGATCCTGATGATTTTGTTTATTAAATTTAAGGTTAAATGTCAAAATAGCAAATAAAATAACGACATACCCAAAACCCGGATATACGTCGCAAACGATGACGCACATCAATAAGGCTATTGAATCTACTATAGTTGTAGTCTGTTTATATTTCCTTCTAGCAGCCTCAAATCATAATTTTCGTTTATATTTCACTGCGAACACTGTTACAAACTTTTAACGATGCGTTGTAACTGTTGTATTCGTGCAGTATGATACAAAACAAGATTTATATGATATTGACATTATTCTGGTTTGAAAAATTGTGGGAAAAACTAACTAACTACAGAATTAACACAATGCTTTTATTTTTTTATAATATTGAAACGTCTAGCTCGTTGAAACTTTGAACAAAAACAAACAAAACATTCATATTATGTATGAATATTACAGACTTTGACAGTTCTTCAAACTTCAAATTCGAATGGCCTTTTTATAACTGGCGGGTAGTTCATAAAACATCTACACTGTGTTATTTAGGCCCAGTTTCACCAACAGTTTTAATCCCGATTTATTTCTTAAGTGGTGCGTCTAATCACGAATGACATATTGAAACGTTTCACCATGCTCAAAAGCGGGATTAAATGGACTGATCGCGATTTAGTACAAATCGGCCATTTTTGGTGGATTTATCTGTCTGAAGTCCGATTAGTTCAGATTTCAATATTATAATTATTATAGATGAGGAATAGATATTTTTGGATATTTGTGATATATTGTTCATTATGACATTTCGAAGAGTTTATGATCTTGCCTTCGAAGACGATAGTGGTGAAGATGAATTTATTTTTCGTTTTTCCAACAATTTTTCAACACAATCGTTGTTCTTGGACATGCTGCTTTGGAATAATTTTCTTGTGTTATTTGTTTCTCCCAACATTCATTTTTTGAATTCATAGATTCATTATCGGTTTTTTTGTTCTCAATTATATGTGAGTTCTGAGTATTATACTAAGATCTGTTTATCCTACACTGTGAATGATGGGTCTCTCTTTTTTTCAGCTTCTGCACGTCAGTCATTGTTTATTTATTAAGTTTATTCGTACAAAAATAAAATAACCAGAGTGGTGTAAATACAAAATACAATAACTGACACAGAACTATACATATTCACAAAACAATAGAATTTTCTGCATTTTTCGCGATTATCTCGGATGGGTTGATGCATGGTAAAACGGGAAATATAGTTAAGTCAGCTTAACTATCAAGTAGACCTTAATTAATCCGAGATCAATCGTAGTTTGGTGAAACTGGGCCTTATAAGATGCGACATAGGAATTCCTGTACAAAACTGTCAAACGCGAGCTAACTTTTTTACCAAATTGCGTTCATAAAAAATAATAACAGATATGGAAAGTTCGTTGAAAAATAAGTTCAAATGCACTTTTAATTTCCTTAAATTCGTTCTGGTTTAATGAAAAAATGGATATTTATATTTTAAAAAGTCGAACTCTATTTTCATACCACGTTCCTTGGATTCTGGAGTATTCTGTTGTCTCTAGAACCTCCTCACAGAATCTTCTCCATGAGTCCCTTTTGGCCTTTCGGATCTCCTTATTATATAGAGTTAGCTTACTCCTGTATAGGTCCCAGTTTTGATTCAATTTGGCTTTATTAAATAGCCTTCTCACCTCGGTTCTTAATCCCTCTAGGTAATTGTTCCACCAAACTGTTTTCCCTTTGATGCGTTGCCTTGTTCGTTCTGGGCAGTTTTCTCGGTAGGCATTCAAAATTGCCTCATTAACCTGGTCAACTGCTGCCTCCAGGCTTTCTTTCCCTTTTATAGTGACTGTCCCTTCCTTAAGTGACTCTCTGAGGGATTTATCGTATCCTTCCCAGTTCGTCTCTCTTGGATTTCTGAAGTAGCTAACTTCATCTTCAGCTTTGTGACGTATCTGTAGTGAAAGTTGCAAACATTTAGGAATTCTAAATTTCCAGTTTTCTTCTGAAATATTAAATTTAAAAATGGTTTAAGTAAAGTTTTGTAAAGAAGTACTGATATATTTTAATAAAATACCAAAAACCGGATATCGGTTTAACACTCCACAACACAATCAAAATGTATTTCTTAATTAAATTAAACGGAACAATAAATAATTATTAAATTGTTGTATAAAAAATTAATTTTTTTAAGTTATTTATTGATAAACAATAAATTTTATTCATTTTATTTTATAGGAACACCGAACCATTGGACTACGAACGTTCCCACAACCACATTTTATCCGTCATCGCTTATGATTGTGGGATGCGTCAGAGTTTTCCAGCTCTTGTTACCATTAAAGTCAATAGAGTGTGCAGACTCGGTTGGAGGGGATTACCTGAAAGAGTAGACTATGCTCCGATGACTGGAAAACAAGAATTGTTCCCTTCCGCCAATTTGGAACTTTGCGACGTTCCTTGCAACATCAGAGAATTGAGAACTAGGGTGGATTTAGCCACAAGGTAAGTGTTTGTTTTAAAACAGCTCCTAATTTCGAATGTCTAATAGTTTTTTTGAATATTCTCAACCTAAAAAGTAAATGAAAAATATGTTTTCATTGACCTTTACAAAAAAATGTTTCGTCCGCTTCCGCACTTCCGATTTTTCTTTCGGGAATTGGTAATTTTTTGTAAAGGCCGACGAAAAAATGTAATATGCACGTCGACTATCAATTTACAAACCCAACTATAATAGACATCCTTTCGTCCTTGGTACATAAATAACTGTTACTTCAAACATGAAATACCAACTCTTTATTTTAGCTTTTCAGCTGGAAGTCAACGAATTTCACTAATAAATAAAAAGGTTTTAAAAGTGGCCAATCACGGCGGAGGTGAGAGGAAGCATAGGGCACATGTTTCAACCGAAACCTGTGTTATTAAAGTTTAATTAGGAAAAAATATCAATTATTTCATGGGAATTAGGAGATTGTAGTTAACATATTTGCTGCTTGAAGTTACCTAACAAGATCAAATTATTTCAATAAAAATGTCATTTGTTTAAAACTCGCGCTCTTCCAAAAATGACTGATGACATAAATAGTGCGGTCATAACCTATTAGGCAATCCAGATCACGTGATCTAATATGGCCGTGCAGGGCAAACAATTTAGACAGTTAGGTTAGTTTTGTATTGTCTATTCAGTCATAAACAGTGCTCAAGATTTTTTAGTCGAATTTATTAGTATATTTTGCTTCAATTTAGTATATTTTATTAGTGTTTAGTCTATTGTTCATTTGATTAGTATTTTTTATTTAGAATATATCACTTTTCTTAGTTTTTATAAATATTGTTATTGAACAAAACTGAACAAAATGCCTGCTACATACAGCCTGATATTCTGTTAAATCATCTCTATTGATTGCTGCTAACCACATTTCTCCACGCTTCTTACTTAATTCTTTCTTGTGCACCAAAAATGTGTTCTTTAAAACAGCTGGGACCTTAAAAAAGCTTACTTGGTCTCGGTTTGAACGGCTCCCACAACCGACTAGTTGGCATTTTGAAGTAGGTGTTTCACTCCTGAAATCCGCAAGCATAAAAGTTAAATACTGCAGGTGATATCTTCCATTTCAAGCAAGTGAAATTTTAATGCCAGCAATTTCATAAAAGTTTCACTTCCATTATAATATTGTATATGTTTTAGTATTAAATAATAATTCTTGATAGTCTAAAAACCACTAACAAAAAAATAATGTTCTTATATAGGTACACAACCAAAAGTTGGTTCTAAATTGATATACCCAGCTTAAATGTTTTATAAAACTGAACTTTTTATTGTATATTATTAGTATAGAGACACCAAAGCAAAATAAAAGCACCTTTCTCCAAAATAAACACCTATGTATACCAAAATCCACGGTCTACAATGTATTAAATCACATTTTTTTGCCCTGTGTCGCCATATTGAATTTTATTTGACAGGTCACTGGATTGCCTAATGGATTAGGTGAGGAGCTAAAACAGACAGTGTATTATACGTGTCAGTCGGACGATGGAGTAAACACTTCTAGACAGTGCGTTATGGGGTAGAGTGTGAAATATATATTAAATATTTTATGAACGCTCACTTTATACCCAAGGGGTAATATGGGGTGAATACTTCTTGTAGTGCGAAAAATCACTTCCAAATTTATACAAATTTAACTAATAAAAAAATATATTTTTCCTTTTTTTCGTTTATTAGCGAAACTACGGGCATTCCTCCGGAATATAATTAAATGTACTCCACTGGTCACTCAGTACATAATTGCTTATTTATATAAATCGATTTCTAAGTCACACGCAACGTTTTGCCATTCCTTCGTAATGGATGAAAATAAAAGGATCAATAGCTATATATTTGCTTCAATTTCCAAAACCTTTTAAATACAAAAAGTTGAATTATTCTGTAATCGCTTTAAAAATATTGTGAATTATTTTCCATTCTTTTTGAATTGGTTAATACTCGCTACTACTACAAATAGTTTAGTGATTAAAATTCACAACTCTCCTGTAACTTTGTTGTTGGTGAAGGTAGACACCTGAATTTTCAGTGACCAGATTACGGTATATTCCCAAATTACAACCTTGTAGTTCAAAAACTATTTTGTCACCGCCACACCCACCTATCATCAAAAAGGTAGCAACCAGACATGCTTTAAATTTAGTACACAATTAGTGTTTTGCCTATAAAGCAAGTAAAAATTAAAATATTTCACAATTTCATTCTCGTTTTCTAGGTATACAAACTGTATACAGAGTGAGTTTTAAATATGAAACTCCTCAATTATCTCAGAATGTACCGTCAAACGGGGCTACTTTGATCAGTTTTTTGACTTTTATTCTAAAATCCGGAGACGCGCGTAAATATTTCTGATTGTAAAAAATGCAAGGTGATGTAAGAAGGTCTCTTCTGTACTCTGACAAAAAATTTTTTTTTTTGTCTACACATGTTCTTGAAAAAAATTGAAATGAGTTGATCAAAGTTTAACGGGATTTGGAGTTACTTTGATCACTTGATCTTTTTGCGTGTTTTAGCCATGCTAGGCAGCGAATCAGTCAAAGTAACCCCAACCATCGAATACTTTGATTTAAAAAAAACCTTCCTTGAAAGGAAATTTTCAAAATTAAAGAAAACTACTCTTTTAAACTGAAAATAACAATTCTTTATTCCCATAACTAAACGAACACAACATTTTCAAAAAAGCAAAAAAATATTCTTAATGATATTTGAAAAAAAAGGAACGAGAAGCTTTATTTATCAAAAACTTGGTTAAGATATATATTTTTGAAAAAATACGATCCCCTTTATTAGAGTTTTATTAGAGCAATAACTTCAGTCGTTTGGATGATGCTTTCGTCTGGCACACGAAGAAATTTGTTTTTTCCCCACTTGTTCCCTCATGATCGGATGATCAAAGTTCCCCATACCAATCGATCAAAGTTACCCCAGGTGATTTTGGAAGGTTCACAAAGAATGTAAACAAACCTCAGGAACAGGCTTCTGGGAAAGTTAGTTTAGGATAATGAGCTTTTCGGAAAACAGGTCGAAAAGAATGCCAGAGTTGTAGTTTTTCGTGCACAGGTAAAAGTATGGAGGGTATTATTTCTGAGGAAATTAAAATTGGAAAATATTTTACCTTTTTTCACATGAAAACGGAAATGACCAGCACCGAACCTGCATTGCCGCGTTCTGGGAACATCTGACTGAATGTGTGTCTGATCAACGGTTTTTAAATAAGGGCGCGTTTACATGTTGAAGAGCTAAAAATCAAATTTACCCCAGAATTATCAATGTAGCCCCGTTTGACGGTATGTATGTATATTGGGGCGACATTCACTGAGACCAAAAAGATCTATTGTGCCCCTGTAGCTCCTAAGGAAATTCTCAGAGACAAATAGCTCCTTTAGTATATCGTAGGATATCTGCAGGGTAAATGTCCCTCTTCTATCAAAAATAATCTCCTAGGTGTTGTGCTCTAGGCTTCTGAATTGCAGATCAATTCGCAGGTATGTGGATGTAGGTTTCTGCTTCCATTCCACATTGCTTTGATTATTTCTTCCAATATTACATTGGAGCTGATACCGCAAAATGGTTCCGGCCCCCGAAAGGGTGTTTCAGTCCCCTTCTTTGCTAGTTCATCTGATATTATATTTCCTTCTATTCTTGGAATCCACAATAAGGTGACTATATTGTTCTAGCCTAGTTCTTTGAGTTTGCCTATGATTAGACAAGAGCTCAGTGCTTTAATGGCTGCTTTGACTTCTATATTTTGTCAATATTGAACTGGACACACTTATGGCGTGAATTTCCGTTTGAAAGATATTTAGGGTTTTTCCCAAGCTTTCAGAGTACCTGTATACTCTTATCCCTGATACTTCTATTGCTCTTGAGCCGTCTGTGTACCATTGAATGACCTTCTTTGCAAGTCTGGTAATGATATTTGGATCCCATTCCTTCTTGATTAATTCCGTAACGAATTGGTTTTGGTGGGGTTGATATTAAGTCCCACTTTTGCCTACACCAGCTATTTGTCTAGTTAAGATCCTTTTGTCACAAAGTGCTTTGTCGAATTTTCCCTTCGGCAGGATATTCCGAGGTCAGTCAAACCACACAGGAGTTCGTCAACCGTCAGGCTCCACATGAATGGATATGCTATACTTCTCCCTGTGGACATCCTCTGGTTGTACAGATGGAGACAACGTCCTCGTTTCCTATTCTAGAGGTGAGCAGTTTAGGCATCCATTTGTATGTTGTACTGTCTACACCTCTTCTATTTAATGCTCTTTTGACAGTTTTATTTGGAGTATTGTCAAAAGCTATATGATTAAACAAGAGGTTAGCACCATGTTAGCACAGGACAACGTCTGTTGGATCCTCTAGTTCTAGTATGTTATATTTCTGTTGGGAAATTTGCTATTTATCAATTTTATTTGATAAATTCGGAAATATGTGTATTAAAATATAGTTATAAATTCTAATAATGTTTGGAATGAAATAAAACGATTTTCGATTTGAATAATTTATTTTTTCGTATCATACTAATTAGTTATATCGACAGATAACTTCGTGTATTTTTATTTCAATCACTTTACCCGTAACACTACACCCTTTATGTTCGTTGTGACATTTCAGTGACAAGGTCTCTAAAATATCTTCCAATGCATAATTTCTAGAATTTCCCAATACCACCTGACAGTAAGGACATAAAGTTAATTTGTTTCTACAATTTTTACAAATTGTATGACCCGTCGAACAGCTGTAAATGGGCGAGCACATGTAGTCTTTACATATAGGACATTCGACGTGTTTTTCTATACCTTTCGATAGATTTTCCCGATTTTCCGTTGGTATTTGCGACTCATTATTCGTAATGTTCACCGAATAAGTCAATACTAATTGTTCTTTTCGTTCTAATTTGGTAAATTTACTGGTCGTAAAATTGAAGCTATCTAATTTAAACATATCTTGATGAAAAAAACTGCTACAATGTATTTTACTATTGAAACTTTTAATATCTTGATTTTTCAACGTTTTCGAATCTTCTATGTTATCTTGTGAACATGTTCTTACATTTACAGTGTATTTCATGTCACATTTTTCTTGACAAAAAGTCAGTACGCTAAAATAATAATTATAATATAAAATGTCACCGGTACTTTCGTTGAAATCGCATTCGTTGTGTATAAAAACTAAAAAAGGCACAGTGTTCATTATCAGCAGACAGATATTCGTTTCAGGATTAAAATTCCACACTTTTTCTTCCTTAAGAATCTTTCTGGCTTGTACTGAGTTGGTGAAAACGTAGTCTTTATGGTGTCTATTGAAATATTGTAAAACATCGATAACTTCGAAATTATTTTGACAGAAATTAAAAGGACATCGTATTATTTGCTTACAACATTTCGGATGATATAGTCCTTGATTGGGGTTGATGAAATCTTTCGAGTTTTTCGGCGGACATAATAATTTGTATCGTATACATTTGGATTCATGGAATTGCACCACTTTCCAAGGGAAACCTACATTGCAGTACGTGCACGGAAAAATCATGTACTGAGCTAATTCTTCGTAGATTCTGTTTCGTTCCCATTCTGGCTTGCATCTTCCACAAGCGTATTTGTCTTTGTAGGAGTATATGGGAGGTATTGAAAGATATCCGTGGCACAGATCACATTTCAGTTTAGTCGTTGTTTCGGTCGGTAAAACAAAATTATGAGATGTCATTTTTCCTGAAACAAAAAATATGAGTTTAAGTTGAAAACATTTTAATTTTTTTTTGTTCGAGCGTAATTTTGATTGAAGTTTTGTGATTTAAATTATCCTTAATCGGATAAAGCAAGGTGGTAGGAACACAGCTGTGGCTGTGGACCCAAAAGGATTTCGTTAATTTCCGCAATGTATCGCTGTTCCTAACGTTGCAAAAATTAAGATGCAGGAAAAAAGTTCAGAAAACCTTCATCTACATCCCGGATAAGGAAGGGAGATTGTTAGTTGTGTTTTCCTAATATGTGATGTACTAAAAAGTGCGATTGTATTTTTGCGCCTTCTCTTGGTGCCGTGATCGTCCGGCTGCTTTCCATGCACTTATCTTCCGGCTTTCCGTGCTTTCCGGCTTTGTCTGTATGTGTCTCCCTGTATCGGCTGTATGGTGTGGGGGAGGATAATTGTCATGTCAGAGGTTAGGAGATTGGGAGATGATGGATGGTTGGGAGAGAAATTCAAAAATGTCGTGTTAAACCTTGAACAGAGCAGTTGTTGTTCTAGTAGGATGACATCCGGTGACGAAGCGTCTCGATTAGCATCCTAAGGGATGAAGGGATATCATTCATCAAGATAACGCAATTTATCTCGAGGAAACAAGATAACGCAAGTTATCTCGAGGAAAGCAAATGGCATGGAAGGTTTTGGAAGGGTAATGAGTGCTGTTTCCTCGGGTTTTGAGGATGGAAGTCTAGTTCATGGAGTTTGTCTAGGCATTCCCACACCATTTTGGAACTGATTACACAAGATCTCAGTGCCTTAATGGCTGCTTGACTATCCGACATTATGATAATCCTTTGTCTTTGTATCCTTTATCAATATTGAACTGGGCACACTTTCTTATGGCGTGGATTTCCGCTTGAAAGATACTTGGGGTTTTTCCCAAGCTTTCAGAGTGTTTGGTTCCTGGCCCGAACACTCATATCCCAGTTCCTTCTATTGCTTTTGAGCCGTCTGTGTACCATTGAATGGCATTCTTTCCAAGTCTGGTAATGGTATTTGGATCCCATTCCTTCTTGTTGCTCATTTCCGTAACGAATTTCTTTGAATAGTTATACTTTTTCATCATACCGTCTTGTGGCATGTCCCAGGTTGTCTGATTTCTAATAAGTGAGGAGGTGTTTTTTTTAATGATTCCCTCTCTACTTAGTCTGTATCTTGTTCTTTCTGCAACACTTTCCACCAACATATGTAGAGGGGTGAGGTTGAGAATAACTTCCATGGCTGCCGTTGGGCATCTTCTCATTGCTCCTGTAATGCATATACAGGCTAGTCTTTGAATTATGGAGAGGTTTTCTCTCGTCGTCAATAGGCTAGCTCTACTACTCCACGCAATGGCTCCCTAAGTGATGATTGGTCTCACTATGGCAGTGTACATCCAGCTTAGGATTTTTGGGTTACAACCCCAGTTTCTTCCTGCCAGATTCCTGCACACCATTAGAGCCATTTTTGACTTGTATGTAATCTCCTTTTCGTGTTTGTTCCACAGGAGTTTACTGTCTAGAGCTAAACCTAGATACTTGTCTCCATTCAATCTCGTTCCCATCAAGTTTTATGGTTTTGAAGTTGAGTTTTCTTTTCTTAGTGAAGGCTATCAGGATGGTTTTAGTGAGGTTGATGCGAAGTCCCACTTGCCTACACCAGCTATTTGTATAGTTCAGACCCTTTTGTACAATATCACAAAGGGTGTTTTCGAATTTCCCCCTGGCTGTTATGACAATATTGTCGGCATATCCTTGGCAGGATATACGGAATGGCCTAATTTTGTGTACAATATTTTGGGACAGATGGAAGTGAATTTGCGTTTGAAATTTCACATCTCTGATTGAGGTCGTAAAGGATGTATTTTGTGATGAATCTGCAGTGAAAGTTACAAACATTTAGGAATTCTTAATTTCCAGTTTTCTGGTTTCAAATATTTTGAAATTAATTCTTAACTATACTATACTTCAACTTATAAAGCGCTTTATCAAATACGAAAATATTACAGGAAACTGTAATAATACTTCACCCTACTTCAAATATATAAGTAACTAAATTATTAATAAAGTCGACTGCATTAACATTTTTGAAAACAAACTATTCACTGAAGGAGGCCTTGAAGAGATTCTCTTGTTTTTCAATAAAAAATATTAATGTTGTCGATTTTTTTCAATAATTTGGTTTATTTTTCTAACGTAAAAGTTGAAGTATTGATATTGATATAATAGATAATACAGTTAAAAGCACCTATATTTGTTTCAACATTTTTACCAAAGACAAAAGCAAAGTAACTGATTTCAATAAAATTTCCCACAAAATGTAATATACATTCGTTTACTTTGTGATAAAACATGGAAGTTTGTTAAACAAGGAGAACATAAATATAGAGATACTTGCAAGCAATAGAAAATACCATTTACACGGTATTCATAAATTAATCATAAAAAAATGACTGATACGTAAACATATTGCTAATTAAAGTGTTGCACAATTTGGGAAAACATCGTTATAACTTTTAGCTGTTATTTCCAATACGTTAAAAAATTTATAATTCTCAAACTCAAATAAATTAGATTATGAAATACAGAAAATAACGATCCATGAATTCTCGGAGGTACAAACCGCAACAGTGTGAGAGCCAAAAGACCCAGGCCGAATTTATTTCGTAATGTTTGCCCAGACCTCCTTGAATTTCCAAGAAATTATCTTGCATTGGAAAAATGTAAAAATATTCGTTTTTATAATTAATGAGATACCGGGAAAATAATTTTTTTGCTGTTTTATTAACATTTTTGAAATTAAAACGTGAGATACCTTGTTCAAGATGCTCCATTAAGAATTGTTCATATATAGTAACTTAACACAAAATATGAAGATTAATACTAAAACGCTTGATTGAAATATTTCTCCTTGACGAGATATATTTAAAATGATTTTTGCCCGTTTTTTTGTCACCTTCAAAAATGTATTGTGCAAACAAGCTACACATTTTAACATACTTTAGTGATAGAATATAGTTTTCCTCTATTGCAAAAGGCAGGGAAGAATACTTTATTTCTTCCTCTACGACCACGCCACTGTAAAAATATTGATTTCAGCATATTTTTTTCGATCCTTCGTTACTTTCTGTATCAATTGTGATATTCTAACCACATTTTGACATATTATATTTATTTTTGCTTGCTTTCTTTTATATACTTTATACTCTAGACTCTAGACTCTAGACCATTGAAAATCCGAACACAAAAGGTATATTAAAGATAGGGAGTTCTTTAAGTTAGGTATTTGCAAACATGCTTGAGAAAAGAAGAGTCATATTCAATGGGATTTGGCGGATATATTATTGAAAAAGAGTCAGTCCAATAATAAAATACTAAAAATCAAAGAAATTCGAATAAATGTGAATATCAGCCGATTATAGTCAAATTTGGTAACCAATGTTAGGAAGAGAAATTTCCAATAATCAATTACCTGCGTTATCAGGGTAGTATCATAAATTTTTATCCAGGTTTTCTTATGATTTATCATTGGAATTTTTGTTAATTGATACAAAAAATCACAAAACTGATTAGGCATATTTTAAAAACAAAAATAATCACATCTCAAAAAAAAGTAACACCAAACGCGTTTTATTAACATTTCCGAAAGTTCCTGGAGCATGCACTTCCCTGGATCGCATTCCTTATAATAGTTGACTGAATTTTTGTTAGAATGTCATGCAATAGTAGTATATTATATACCAAGGTGGTGAAGACTATTATTATTGACCGATCACCAAGATTATTTCGCGAGGGCTTTGCCCCACCACACCACACCTGAGTGTATATACCTACAATTTTTTCCACTACTAGCCAAATTTAAGAAAAAAATTGAAAATAATTCACAAACGCACACGAGAAGCGTTTATTCCGTCATCTGACTGACTGACGTACTCCTTATGTCATCAGTCATTTTTGGTTGAGCGCGAATTTTAAACTAGGTAATTCCAATTTTATTCAAATAATTTTATCTCAATATTTCAAGCAGCAAATATATGTTGAAGATAATCTCCTGGGTATACAAAATTATGTTGCACAAGTTTTTGTTGAACTACTATCTTTGAATTCTCAAAATATTTTAATTTGTCCATTATTGACCTATGTTAATAAAAAAAATTATTAACCACTAATAGAGAAATTCAATTTCTCAGTTGGCTAGAATACGCAATAATTGTCAACTTCACAGATAGTAGTGGAAAATTAGTTTATGATGCAACGATCATGTAATGATGGTTATTAATACACAAAGGCGAGTTTCGTATGGTTAATGCGAGTGTCTTAATAACCATTGCATGAGAGTTGCATACACTATTTTTTCTACGAAGAAATATGATTTAAAAAAATATATAAAAAAATGTACTACCCGGCACTCGAACCCGGAATGTACAGATCGAAAAAACCTTATGCAGCGCCTTTACCTACTGCGCCACGGGACCAGTATGTTACTGTTATAAAATATTAGTAATAAATTATTTTAAACAAAAATAATGAGTTTAAATATGTATTTGCCTTGGTCATTAAGTATTTTCGGTCTGGTGCTTGACATTTCTTTAGAAAACTAACGCAAAAGATTTAAACTGTCATAAAACATTGTCAAACTGTCAAACATTCTACAGAAAATATTGGGTCTGCCTACTTTGGTATTTGAAAATGTAGATTTCTATTGGTCAATTTTTCAGTTTTATAATGAAAACCAGTGTTATGATGAGTATAGGTATAATGAGTATAGATAAGTATAGGAGTAGAAAAAGTATATTATACACCATGGTGGTGAAGACTATTATTATTATTGACCGAACACCAAAATTATTTCGCTTTGCGAGGCTTATAAATGTCTTCACCACCGGTGTATAAACAATTTTTTCCACTACTAGCCAAAATTAAAAAATAATTCACAAATGCACAACAATAAGCGTTTACCCCGTCGTTTGACTTGCTCGTACACTGTCTGTTTTCGCTCCTCACCTAATCCATAGATTATGACCGCACTCTTTATGTCATCAGTCATTTTTGGATGAGCGCGAATTTTAAACTAATTGAATTTTTATTCAAATAATTTTATCTTGATAGGTAATTTCTAGCAGCAAATATGTTAAAGGCATTCTCCTGCGTATACAAAATTATGTTGCACAAGTTTTTGATATATGTCCATTAATGACCTAGGTTAACAATAGAAAAAATATTAACCACTAATAGAGAAAGTCAACTTCTCAGTTGGCTAGGAGACGCAATAATTGTCAACTTCTGAGTTGGCTAGAGGACCCAATTATTGTCAACTTCACAGCTAGTCGTGGAAAATATGTTACCAAGGATATGATCTACTGTGAATGGACCTTAAACTTCAAAATATCATTGATTGTCTAGTTGTCGAATTTTTTCTTAGTTGTGTCGGATATGTACCAGAATTTATAATATAATAAGTTAATTATTCTTGATAAACGGTAACTGGACTGCTACCGAAACGTTGATTTAAAAATATAAAAGATATTGTGGTTTCACATCCCAACAAATAACAAAAATAAAAAGTTCTTAAACTGTATATTCAAATATTTCCGCATACATTTCTAGAATTAAGATTGACGTTGTCGTATACTACTAACATCCGTATGAGATGAAGAATCGTATCCTACGTAAAGCTATTAAAAGCGTGATATAAACTTTTTTTATTTGTGACTTGAAACTAAAGTGACTATAATCCGGAACTGCGCCACTGAACCACAGTATATTCATCTGATATGAGCAACCAAATACATGTAGGTGTATTGTACGGTGTATTATAAACTCTTCTTTTGTTGTCACTTTTGACCATTAAATTTTCATCGTAAATGATGTAGGAGGATGTAATTCGTTTAATTAAATACGAAAAATGATACGTAGAATTTTTTAGTTCCGAAGATTGACCCTTGTCACGTTTAAATATAAGATCACTCAACGATTGGTTATTTACAATGGGAACGTTAACGTATTTTTCTACACCCACATGTATATCCATTTCCTGCACAGTTTACAGAATGGAAATGTTGGCCATATCGGTTAACTGAACGTATATCCTAGAACGTATATGAAATCCACCAATCAGCATTCGCGTTTAGTACTCGTCACTCATCTTCTTTTCATTTGTAAGAAACGTCAAAATAACTTGTCAAAAAAAGTCTCTCCCAGAAGCACTGGATCAAGGATATTCATTTACAAAAGTAAACTTAAATAAAATAATCCGTATAAATTAATAAGAAATACTAAAAACAGAATAAAATGGGTATTTAAGGGATTACCGATTGACGTCAGTTCTTATAAAAGTATCCAATACTTCTGACATTTCTATAGTATGAACCTCGATAGGCGAGTGGTAAGAGTACCATACTCTCACGCGGTAGACCCGGGTTCGATTCCCCGTGAAGAAATTTTTTTTATTGTTAATTTTATTTTTAAATAATTATTCTGCTTGATATTGATAACGACAACAGGTAGACGCTTGAAATATTTAGCAGAATATTTATTATTATAGATAAAGGTACGGTACCCTTCGTGCGGCAGCATCTACTTATAACAATATTTAAAAAGGGAAACCGTAACATGATACAAATTGTACATTTGAAAACTGTACGTTTATCACAAAAAATTAGTGAAGACATAAAATTGAATTGGTACGATTATGAATAAAATTGTTGAAAATTTTTAATTTCAAGTTATATTTATTTTACAGTTTATTCAAATGTTTTTTTTCTAGATTTTTTTAATGGGTCGTAGAAAAAATACACTGTTCGACTCGTGTGGATTGTCCATATCGCACTCGAACGATTGAGCACTCCGCCTACGACGTCGTGCTCAAACTTCGTCCTCGTACGATATGGCCATCATATCCACACTAGTTGCTCAAACTACTATTACCTCCAACGATGTGTGAGGTCCAGCCAATAAATGTATGTTATGTATTTCACTTATTTTTCAAAAGTCAATAATATTACCAATCTCGAATTTCTCCCAATAATTATTCCTTAGAAAGTACCAAACATTTCAAACTGGCAACGCTGCTTTCATATCAGATTGGTAGCTGGAACTGAAAACACGCCCAACGCTGACTGCGAACAATTATTCTTCTCTCTCTTTGAAGTAGTTTTGTCATATCTTTCTTGTCGTACTTGTGTAAATCGTATGGCTCGAATAGACTTTTCGCGAACTGTATATTTTTGAATATTGGTTAACGATATGATTACCTATATATAATAAAAAGTCGGCAATGCATAGACAAACGCATGCTTGAGCATTTGCAGTTGATTTTGAGTAAGCTTTACCTACACATTTTTTTTGAACTATTGAATTCAGAAGTAGTATTTTTTGTTTTTAAAACTTTCAAAGGCTCCTCTCGGTACAATGCCACCCGTGCTGTGGCGGGTCAATAATAGTTAATAAAAATATATACCATTTGCCTATTCTATGTAAAATTGATATAATATGCTCTAACATACCTTGAGTATATACCTACGTATAGTTTGTCTTAAGTGATTTTATGGGCTCCGTACCAAAGATTACAGAATCCGTACTAAGACTCTGCTGTCTGTCCGTCTGTCCCCAGGCTGTTTTTCATGAAATTTTCACAGATGAAGTATTTCTGTTGCCGCTTTATCAACAAACACTAAAAACAGAATAAAATAACTATTTAAGGGGGCTCCCAAAGGTGATTTTTTGCTCGATATTCATAACGGCACCAGGCAGTCGCTTGAAATGTTCACAAAAATTGAGTTATAGGTATATTCACTTTGAAAATGAATAATTGAATTAAAATAAAAATAATATTCAATTTTCACAGAATATTGAGTTATATTATTAAT
>CAJUYI010004542.1:0-17239 GCA_910591695.1 Galerucella pusilla
AAAATCAAAAATTGACCTGTTTCGGGAATTTTTAATATTATTGTTTTCCGCAAATCGCTAGGAAATTTTGACATTCCTGTCAAAATTTCTTGAAGAAAAAGTCAGGACTTCCTTACTGTAAGGAAATGTCATTTCCTTACTGTATGGAAATAATATTTCCGTACAGTTGTTAGTGTTCTACATAAATGATTGAAAACACATTGCTTATAAGGAATTAATTTATATTTTGAAAACATCAAGTCATTGCTGAATACATTTTTAAGATCAATTTGTTATATTTACAGTAATTTGACAGTTAGTACAATTATTGAACATTGGAGGAACACTCTTAGAACTATGAGAAACATTTTGGACAACATGCAGGGCGGTAGGGTCATTGAATATTTTGTACTGTGAAAATTTTATTTTCCACCTCAACCTTATTGTTAAGCGATTCTTCGATATATCCTTCAGCAACGTTTGATGACTTTCATCCGCCATGCCTCTTTAAACTAGTTATGTCGGCACCAGAGTCAACCACTATTGTTGCAGAAGACCGACGAAAGCAGTGACCAGTATATTCTGTCGGATTTACCAAGTTCAAATAAGTAGCAACTATTTTGGGCATTTTTCTAAATTGATGAATTCCTACCACTTGTCTACAACCCTTTCCGCTTTGATATTTAAAGAAAAATCGGTCACTGTTCATATTTTCTGGTCTTAACGAAACATACTTTCGATAAACATTCAAGTAGATCTGATTAATTACAAATGATCTTGGTTTGTTGGTTTTCGAATCAGGTATGCTGATCAAAAGCTTAGATTCTAAGTCTTCTATATCGTGTACAGTCATTCGGACTAACTCATCCATTCTACAGGCCCCAGAAATACCAAATATTACAGCCACCGGGTCCGGTAAGGTTCGCGACCCTCGGAATTTTGCAACGATTTTTTTTTTAATAGAAAGCCCTATTGCTATAGAACGTTTTAATAAAAAAAAATTCTTGGATTATCCAGTTTTGAAAGAGAAAATCGCAATTGAAAGTACCAAAAATCCGCCATTTTTTTTAAATATTTGACAATTTTTGACAATTCTGTCTTGATATCGGATGGTCACAAATTTAAGAAAGAGCGGAGAATGGGAAATGTTGCCAGCTTTCATTTCCGTAGCTCGTTACGGCTTGGAAATAACACCAAGATTTCAGATGTATCTTTTCACGTATAACACCGATATACTTACTATCTTTATGATCTACAATGTATGTATTGAAAATGTACTTTTTTGGACATAATATTGTATGTTCCACAGGTACTAACTTGGTACGTGTATATTTTATGACGTTAGAGTAAAAATAAAGAATTATGCATATTTTTGTGATTTTTAGTTGAAAATTAACGTTAAATGTCCCGATAAGTGGGTATATTTCGAGAAGGGGAAGGGAATAAACATGTATGCATATAGATAGACATGAATATAAAATGATTTTTATTCCATATTATGATGAAAAAATAAATAAAGCTATAATCTAAATAGAAATTAAAACCTTGTAAATTACCTTAATCATTGAATTTTCTTTATCTGGAGCTTCCTGGATAAATTTTTCAATTTCTTCCTTCGTTAAAATCTTAGATTTCTTTGCCCTATAACTTTGAGCTTGCCGTTTCAATAAAGAACGAAGTTTTGAGTATGTAGATATATCTACATTGTGTTTAAGTGCAAGGGTTGACTTCAGCATTGAATAATTGGCCCATAATGTTGAAGATTTCATCTTTAAACAAAGGTCTAGGAAGTATGCCATTACAACATTTTCTGAGAAAGAACTCGTATTTTTACTCATGCGATAATCCATAAAACGTCTGTATGCATTTTCGTACTTTTCTCTTGATTTCTTTGGCAATAATTCTAATGAAGCAGTATTCACTGCCTCAACCAGCTCTGGAGGAGTCCCAGGAATGGAAATTTCATCATCACTTATCATTTTACTTTCGAGAACACCAGCAATTAAATTTATAAGCGTCAAGTTTGACAATTCAACCTCAATACGTTTCCATAGTAACCCAAGTAATTTTATTAGGAATTTCAAAGCACCATTTATTTGGGAATAAAATTATCGCGTTTTTTTTAAATCAATCAATATCTGTCGAATTTTAAGCGATTTGCGGAAAAATAGTATGTTTACCTCGTAGGAAAAGCCACATTCCTGGACTCTGTGTTGCTAAGTCTCGGCTTGCGCCTCGACTTAGCAATCTTCATTGTCGTCCAGGAATGTTAAGCTTTTCCTACCCGGTAAACAATGTACTATTATTTAGCTAATAATGAATTTATGCGTTACTTTATGGACGCATTGTATACAACTGGTCTGATAACTTTATAGTCTATCAAGCAATAAATACATTGAAAGGTACAGCAAAAACATGGTACGATAGTTTTATACAGTGTGAGTTGGGGTGGTCTCAATATACTTGGGAGCAATGGAAACAATAAAATTACTGAGCTCTAGCTTGAGTTCAAGAAATACATATGAATTATTAATGGACATTGCTACCATAGACCAAGTGAGGGTTGTTCCTTATACGAATTTCATTTCGATCATTCGGCAAAAATTAATAAACTTGAATTAAATTTTTCTGATAGTGATAAAACTTCACTAATTATGAGTGCTATAAGTGATTCGAATTTAAAATCAACAATCGAGGAATCAAATATTAGGGACTCTAATTTGTTAGGAGTATACCTTAAGAATAAAATATATACTAAAACATTACCACATGATATTTGTAAAAATTCCTTCCAGCAATCAACGCCTAGTAGTAGTTACACCAAAACTCACATTCATAAACCAATTGAAAATAAACTAATAATTTGTATTAGCTGCGGTAAAAGCGGCCATAATCGAGATAACTGTAGACATAAAAACAAAATTTGCAATTTTTGTTCAAGAAAAGGACACATTGAAGCAAACTGTGAAAATAATTCGCGACAAAAATGTGTCTTCAAAATTTTATAAAACTATTCACGTTAACGGTAATAAATGTACCGCATTTATAAATTTTGGAAGTGATTGTTCCCTGATGAAGTTGACCTTTGCGAAAAAACTTAATTTTAAAATAGAACCCCTTGAAAATAATGTTACCTTGTCAGGGTTTTCAGGTATCGGAACAGTGGCGACCCATTTTTCACAAAACATTACACAAATTGATGATGTTTCACAAAATATAGAGTATTACGTGACAGTCGACGATAGTATCGATAGTGATAATTCGAGGGGTTAGAACGAAAACCCGGTAACTACTAAAACGTATAGTTCCAGAAAAACGAGTTTAAAGATTTATGGAACTTTAATGACTATTTAAAGTATGCCCGGGGAGCTTTAGAGAACATTTGTAAATGTGTAATTGTGGGGGAGTTATTTTGGATTCGTGACAACATATTCATAGTTAATTTATAAAAAGCACTACATAAAAAAATTGGATGAGACATTTATCGGGTTTTCCCTCGCAATAATTAATATAAAAGCAGTTTTTTCGGTTTTCATTTCTATCTTTACAATTACAAAAGAGTCATTATGACTGTATTTAAACTCAAAACGTAAAGAGTATTCCATGTACGATAACAACTTAAACTGGAAAAAATTTGAAAAATAAGCAGCTTGACGCTGGTGACAATTTTAAAAATTAGGAATTATTTTTCTCCTCCGATTCTTCGTCCATAGCTGCATCTGGAATACGATCTTCCATTACGTTTGTAGTAGTTTTCAAATTTGTGATCCAATGATGTAGTTCTTCGGGAAAAATACTTTCTGTACACATCTTCATCAAATCCTTTTTTTTTCGCTGTATCATAGGAAGGGTATTCTTGTATAACTTCGGTAACTTACTTGGATTCGGAATAGGCACTTCCTGAGGCATTTGTGAGGTTAAAATCTGTTTTTGTCTTTTTGGTCGTAAAGTAGCAGCACTTGTGGGATTCAAAAGGATATCCTGTGATATATTCAAACAATTGAATTGTTCAGAAAGATCATAATTGAAAAAAATATTTTTTTTCTCGCCTTTAATATATTTCAATCTTTTAATTTTTAGCCACTGCACCGTATTACCATTGGTGTCTACTGTTCTGTTTTTCATTGTACTTGTTGTAATTGACTTTAAGTCTAGAAATTCATCGTATTTTAATTCATTCACATTATAAGGTCCTATTCTATACTTTTTGTGGTCTACTGTTTTTATCTCCTCTTTTCTGGCTGTTTTAAATACGTTTTTCCAATCGTTCATGCAAGTAATATCTACATGTTTGCTGGCTGATTCTATGGCCGAGTGCATAGAATCCGCCTCCATATAAGTGTGACCTGTTTCTAAGAACTTTTGTTCTATAACTTTCAGGTTATCTATATTTTGAACCAGCCACAACAGCAGAACAACAATAAATTGATTGCGGTTTTGACCTCCGCAAGTATCTGAAAAGATAGTTACATGCTCAACTTCAGGTCCTAAACAATTATTTAAATAATAAAACATGCAAGTACCGATCTCGCAACTACCTCTTTTGTCATTTATTTCGTTCCAGCACACGCAATATGCATTGTTGGGTAGTGGAGCTTCGAAAATGGTTAGATTATACACTACCAATTTCCTACGATAGTATAATTGTCCAATCGATCCTTTATTTGTAAAATGTCTTGTAGGTCCAAAGTTACAGACATAAATTTTGTGTCTTTATTTTAACGTTCTTTATCTTGGTTTTTCGCTGCCTGACAAATTTCGTTTCTTTTTCTGTGTTCTTCATACAAGAGTTTTCTTCTGCTCTGGATCAGCATTCGCGTATTCAACATATATGAGATATTGGTTCTTTTTTGGTACAAAGAAACTAAGGTTATATTCTTCGCAGAAAACAGATCTATATTTATGTTGGGAAACTGCTGCCCGATTGCTTTCGGTACACCGATCTACATAAAGCTGGTACATTTTTGTCATATTGAGGGTTGGATCTAGGTATTTTCGTACTGAATCTTTCCGTGTATAATGTGAGTCCATTACTGGAAACGACTCAATATGACTTTTGACAAATTGTACATCTTCAGCATTGGTTTTGTTGATTGGTTCCCGCCTTCCACGATTATCTTCTCTTGAATAGCAGCCTGTTGAATCACTTTTTTCTATAGCATGAGTAATTACATCTGGCGATATGCAGAGCGTTGTTGTAAAAAAATGTTTGGCATACTGGTATCCTCATTATTTGCTTGTGGGAAGAAACATTTCTTGCTGAATTTTCTACTCTTTCTTTGGAAATTTTTAAGGAGAAGTCTAGTCCTTATTGGTTTTACCACAATATTGTATAAAATAAATTTTTTTTGAGACTTGAAGTCCAGACTCCAGAAATTTATTTCTTTAGTCTTCAGACATCTTTTCGGAGCACCTATATTTGCATATACCACAGTTGACATGTTTTGGTATCTTGGCAGATCTAACTCTATTTTTAATTATGTATGAGCTCCCTTCTGCACGTCTCATTTTTGTAACATTAATTTTCCATTCAGAAGGGTTACTTCTTCTCCATCTTTTAGGTTTCTTTATTTGCCGCAGTACATTATCTAAAATCCTTTCCAATATCAATGTTACCACTGTTGTAGATGCTTCAGAGTGTGAAATTTTACTGCTACCAAAGTTTAAAGTTGTATTTCGAGGTATGTTCGCGACATTAGTTCGGGATTCTTCAATGTCCTCAGAATCTGAAGATGATTCTGTAGAATAATCTGGATCTACGTCAGAATAATCTCCTCCAAATAAAGAGTCAGTTTCATCACCAACATTAGCTTCCTGTGCTGACCGAAATTCAAATTCATTAGCCTCTGGAACACCCGAAACCAGTTTATTTTTTGTTATATTTTATAATCGAAAAGGACTTTGGTTCTCAAGGTTGGAAGTTTCACTTCTATTACATGTATGGCTCTACATATTCAATAATATCTACCTGTTGTGTCTCTAAATTACACAAAAATGGGAAATAACAATTAGTTACAACCATTAGAAATTGGAAGCTTCCGATTATGTTGATTGATATTTTTCTGTAAATTGTATGCACAATAATGTACATTGGATTTGGAAAAGAGAATAATTGACGGTGAAAACAGGAAATTGATGATTATTTTTTTTAACTGTATAATACATATACCAGTACAAACAATACTAGTTGTTTTCATGTGAAACATATGAAATGTTGAATTGTTTTGCTGATAAGAGAAACTCAATAATTGATTTGGTGAAATTTATTTACAAGTTTAAATATCTATTTCAGCTGAAGGTAACACTTGGTACTAGTCATCTCAATATGTGTGTATGTTTTACGCAAATGGAGAAAAAACAACATTCTACCTTTATTTTGTTGGAATATGAAAATATTAGGACAATGCAATGGAGGAACTGTATGTAATATATATAATTATTATTAGTATTGTGATGCCTTTTGGCCGAAATATTATTTATTAATTATTTAAATTATCATTATGGTATTATGATTAAAGACATAAATTCCCTTGAAGCTAACGTCGATATAGCATGAATCGTTTACATATATAAAAACAGAAAGGTCTCACGTAGGATGTCAAGTTCAGAGTCCGAAGTAAACGTAAACAGAATTGTTTTATATTTACAAAACGCTGAACTTGACTCGTCGTATAAATATGTTAAACGAAAGTGTTTTAGCATTCATATTCTGAAGACATTCATATTCATATCAATTCATATTGATTCATGTATTCTATTCATCGTAATCCTTTTAATTAATATCTTAATTAGTACTAGTAATAAGTGAGTTAATGTATCATAGTAAAGTAAGGTAATAAAGAGAACATGTCCCAGTGATTCCAGTAGTTGTTTTATTCCTGTGAGATGACACACCAAGTGACCAGCAACACCACCTAGTCAGAGGCCCTTCCACACTTCTAATGCACCAAGTATCCATAGTAGGATACATACATTACAGTATTATAACATTACTAGGCCAAAAAATAGAGCATGCAAGTATAGTAATATTTGTTGACAAAAATCCTGGTAGAAATCAGATGGTGCCATCATGTAAGTATAGTATAATTTTTATATGTTTTGGACACGCAAATGTTTCAATTGGATTTGTTAGAAATATTTAAAACAAAAAAAGAAACAACTTCATTTTGTTCATTTTACAATTACCTACGATTTATCCTTACATATCATAGAGATTGCTTCTGTACTTTTTACGTTATATGAAAAAACAGATAAAAAGTATACTATTGCGAATGTCTTATATGATGGCATCATCCGTTTCTACTAGATTTTTTGTCAAAAATATTTACCTATTGCTTGGCCTATACCTGGAAGTAGATATTTTTTTTGTGTGGGTGGGAAAATCTTCGAAAGACGCCTGGGAAGAGGTCCCAGGTGTGCGGATTCAACCAGATGCGTTTAGAACCTGTGCTAGTCGCTCGACTGCACGGGCCATCCACTCCCAGTAGAGTCGCACCCGATCGCCTACCAGCTAAAAACCCACCCTCTTCTCAACCGACACACACGGTACCGTTCTTAGCGAACATCGCGTCATGTGCGCCGGTTTTACTCTTCTCTCCTACTTATCCTGTTCTTTTCCTTTCTGATTCTTCTTGTTTTTTCATTATTTTAGTAACGCACTCCATTACTTGGGCGTATGTTTCTTCATTTCTCATGGCAGCCTCCATCACAGCCTTACCGTCGAGGGATCCCGCAGCTTTCATTATTTCTTCTCTTTCTTCATTATACCTGGGGCACTCCAATACCACATGCTGTGCATCATCTGTGACACCGCATTCCGGGCACCGATCATCTGTCGTTTTTTTTATCGAATATGTATATCTCCTAAATGATCCGTGCCCCGTGAGAAATTGTGTGAAGTAATAATTTGTTCTGCGGTGAGCACATCCGCACCAATTTCTAACATCCGGTATCAGAGTCCTCGTCCATGCTGCTTTGGAACCCACATTTTGCCATTTCTGCTGCCATTTTTCGATGCTTTGTTTTCTTTCTTCTCTACTTATATCATCATTCACGTCATTTCTCCCGTACAGTCTGACTCTCTCTTCCACTAAGATATCTATAGGTATAATTCCGGCTATGGCCTGCAGACACTGTCCGGTATGCACTACAGACTCGGAGCAGCGGTTTCCTCTGAGCTTTTATCATTTTTTGTTTGTATTTTTCCTTAGACAGGACCTCCTGCCACACGGGGGCCCCATATAACAATATGGAATGTATTGTTTCCAGTACTACTCTTCTTTTGTGTGTTCCGGGACCCCCTATATTTGGCATTATTTTTTGTAGTGTTGAGATCCTGTCTTCTGCTTTCGCTACCGCTGCCTCTATGTGCTTAGTGAAAGTCATCCTGTCGTCGAAAATGACGCCCAAGTACTTTGCCGTTCTCTGAGGAGTTATGGTAGTATTCTTATGCTTAAATTTTATACTATCACGGTCCCTTGGTCCTCTCAGTATTATCACTTCCGTCTTTTCTACTGCCAGCTCTAAATCGGTCGACTCTATCCATTTACCTATCTTGACCATTGCCTTCTGTACTATATCTATTATACCCCAATTCATGTCATGTTCTGCAATTATTGCAAGGTCGTCCGCGTATGCGATCGTCTTTGCCCCCTTGATCATCTTCATTTCAAGTACCCCATTATACAATATATTCCATAGGGTAGGTCCTATTACCGACCCCTGGGGTACTCCAGCGGTAACTTTCATTTTTTTATTTCTCGATACACATACGCTCCTATCCGATAGATAGTCCTTTATGACATTGATTAAGTAAACTGGGGTCCCTATTTATTCTAACTTTCTTATAATAAGACCCCAGTTTGCGGTGTTAAAAGCGTTTTTAATATCCAATAATGTCAGGACTACCCACCTCTTTTTAGATTTCTCCGCCGCGTCTTTTACCCATTTTGCGGCGTCAATCGCTGAACGACCCTTGCGGAATCCGTATTGCTCGTCCGATAGAGCCCCGTTTCTGTCCAGGAATTGTTCTAATCTTTTTTTCAATAAAGTCTCATAATATTTTCCCAGACAGTCTAATAAACATACCGGCCTATATGAGGCCGGAGAATTGGGGGGTTTCCCAGGCTTTATTAATAATGTTAAATTTGCTTGTTTCAATTCTCTGGGAAACACTTGTCTTCGCAGTAGATCGTTCAAAATATCTTTCATTAAACCCGGTTTCAGTTTAACCAAAATCTTTATCGCCTACGGTGGCAGACCGTCAGGGCCGGGGGCTTTTCCCTGTCTTATATTCTCACCAGCGGCTTTAATCTCTTCATCTGTAAATTCTGGTACGTCTGCAGCGATCCTCTTTTCAAATATTTTCTCTTCTTTTTGTGGAAATAAGAGGGTCGCTGCCTCCAGCCGCTGGTCTTCATTTAACTTGTATGGGGCTATTATCTTCAAAGCTTTCATGGTTAGTTTATATGCTTCACCCCAAACATCCCTTTCTAGATCTTCACATAATGTCTGCCACTTCTTTTTTTTCTCCGTTTTTATTGTTTTGCCCAGTAGGTTTTTCAATTGCTTGTATAGCTCTATGCTTTCTGTGTTACCGCTGCTTCTAGTATATATCCTACGGGCACGGAGGCATCTTTCTCTCAGATCTTCTATCTCATCATTCCACCAATACGGTGCATATATTCTTTTTTGTTCTCTAGTTGCCTTCTCCTTAGCTGTTTTTAAAACTAACTGCAGCTGTTCATAGTTCATCACTTCCTCTTCTTTTATATTTTCCACTTCCTTTTTGTATATTTTTTTATTAAATTCCTTATACTCTTTATTTATTTTTTTAAAATTTTTTACTCGTATTTGAAAAGTGATGAACCTGTGATGGGTAAAAATTTTCTTCATCGAGGACATCCCAGTCTGTGATTTTTTTGGATGGCCCTGTACTTGCCAAAGTCACATCCATATGACTCTGACAGGTTCCTCTCGTAAAGGTAGGTTTTCCGTTGTTCATTGCTGTTATATTTCGCTGGGCCATCCATTCGTCCCACTTGTCCCCCCTCTCATCATTTGTGGGGGAGCCCCACTGACTGGACTTTGCGTTGATGTCCCCGACTATGATAACATTTTTTATCCCTGCGGCGGCGTCCATTATTTCCTCCGCTTTTCTTTTATATATTTCTTTCCTGACGTTGGGGGAGATATAGCAGGCTATCATTGTGAAGTCCTTAAATTCTATAATTATATAACCTGCCTTCCTCTTGATGTTCTGTACCCCAACGTCTTTGTTACGGAAGAACACCGCCACATCTTTACTATTATCTTGTACCCATCCGTTGCTGGCAGTTAGTTTCTTGTTTGGTTCCGGAATGACAAGCAGATCTGAGTCGAGTTGCGAAGCCTTGAGGTATGTAAGGTCATGTGCAGCTCTCGCCCTTCCCACATTGACCTGCAAGACTCGTATACCGGGTTTATTTGTACTGAGAGCCATTTAGGACGTGTTTCCTATTCTGAATATCTCATAAATAAATAAATAAATAAATAAATAAATAGCAACAACACAACTAAAAAATATCCGGACACTCACCGAAACATTAAAAAAGTTAAAGTATAAATAAAATATATAAAACCAATGTATAAATAAAAGAGATAAAACGAGGTAAATATAAAAACAGTGTATAGATAAAAGCGATATAAAATGATAAAAATATAAAAGATGTAAAGATAAAAACCATAAAAGGACATGAGTAGAAAACACAACATAAATATAGGAGTACAAATAAAAACGGTGTAAAATCCCTATACAATTGAATAAATAAATAGATATAGATAAAAGACCACATAAATAACGACACACATTGGTTACTACTCTATTCGAATATATGGTTAATGACTTGAATGCGCTGTTAATACCTCCTATATACCAGGTCCCTAAATTTAGGGCACCTCATGGAGTCCATGCGGTGACCCGACTCACCGCATACCCGACATTTTGACTCCTCCTCACATTCATTGGCCCTATGCCCTTCTTTGCCGCAATTTAGACACTGCTTGGACCGGTCGATGCCCTTGCATTGCTGGGTATCATGCCCGTAATCGTGGCATTTGTAACATCTCAGGGGTACTACCCTCTCTTTGATTCTGCATGATGTCCACCCCATCATTACAGACCTCGTCTTCCTAACCACCTCCGCCGCTCCCATGGGTACCGCAAAGGTACCAATTTGCCCACCATACCTCGTGGATCTCACATTTTTGATTTCTATATCCCCCTTCAACCCTGTATGGTTTTCCAGTGCCAATTTTAGGTCGCCTGGAGTGGTGTCCGGTGCCAAGTCCAATATATTAAATATAGCTTCCCTTTTCCTTACTGACACCGATAGCTCCTTAACCCTCCCCCTTAACTCGTCCCTGAGTTTTTCCGCCGTGCCTTTTCCCTTCAGCCGAACGATGATGTCACCGCTATTTGTCTTCGAGACATTGTCAACTTTTATGCCCAACGCTTGCACATTTACCTGCGCTCTCATATCCCTCAGTACTTCTGCGTAAGGCCTGCCCCCCGTTCTCACCAACACCGACTCCCTGTCCACCCTTTTCCTAACTACCCCCTGAGCTCCGTTCGACACAATCCTATAACGAATCTTTCCCTTCCTCCCGACAAATGAGAAATTCCAGAGCCATTCTGAAAAATGTCGGCTCCGCCCTCTCCGCAAGGAATATGTTCACCTCTCCTGGGTTCTTCATGATTTTTTCAATTTGTTGGTGCATTTCCTCCATCATTCTAAATACCTCTTCGTTTCCCATATCCTCCGTTATTCTGGCAACCATATGGTACCATTCCTTATGCATCTTCGACGTCTTTATCTCGTTGACCACATATTCTATTTCCCCTCCTTTGCAACCCTCCGCGATGAGCTCGCCCCTTCTTTCCCTCAAATTCTGTTCTGTTCTGAAGTTCTGAAGGAACTCTTTCTGGGTCTAGTATCAATGCACGGTTCTCCCTATCTAGCGCTTTCCAATACTCCATGTGCTTGAATTCCGTGCACTTGTAGGTTTCTTCGTCCCATTCTTCTCTGGAAATCTCCTGGAAGGTTTGGAAATTCCCTCCTTTTTCTATTTTACCCTTAATCCTATCGATATTTTCCTTCCTGATTTCTTTTGCCTTCTCCGCTTTACATGCTGCGCATCTAGGTTTCTCTGTCTTGCTTGATTTCCCCTCCTTCCCTTGTCCTTTCTTCACCAAAGATGTTATTTCCCCCATAATTCTTCTTAGTTCTCGGTCTTCTATCCCCAACTCTCTGGTTTTCTCCCGTAATTGCCCCAACTTCCTCATCACCGATTCCAGTATACTCTCCTCTCCAAATTCATTACTCTCGTTCCTTTTTTCTTTTTTTCTAATTTTCTTTTCCTGCGGACTCATCCTTTTCCTTTTTTTTGTTGCCATTTCTTCCTCGTCATCGAACATGATCGTTCTCAGTACGCTATTGTACAATTCTTCCTCGTCACAAACTTCTTCGAAGTTCTTTTTTATGTCCGGTATGTCTTCCTCCTCTGACTCTGTCTCTGCAATGAGAGTCGAGTGCTTTCTCACATTACCATCTGTTGATCTGTTCGCACGCTTGTGCGTAGCCAGCAATTCCTCCTCGAACCTTCTCCTCTCTTCGTCCTCTTCTCTCCTCTTCTCTTCCTCATTTCCTTTTTTTTGTGTTTTGTGCATAGAGTTCCCACGAGTAGGGCCGAAAAATCAGTCCAGCGAGGCAGTGCGCCCTTACCTCGCTAACGCTAGATACAATGGAGTTCCGCCAGGTACTCCAAGGGGATCGTTTGCGGTGTTCTAACCCTCGCACCTTCCATACCCTCAGCACGATGCCTTACACCTTAGTAGTGGGGATTTATTATCGAGGTTTACTCCTCTAGGAATTTTTACCGGTTACCTCCGGATGCAGTAGCAGCCGCTGATCAGTCACCCAGCATAGCTGCCTTCCCTATGCTAGTGGTTTTTTATCGAGGTTTACTCCTCTAGGCTTTTCTCAACGGTTGCCTCCGGACGCAGTAGCTACCATCGCTTAACTCACCCAACATAGCCGCCTCCCCTATGTTGTTGGTTTGTAGTAATATAGCGTTATATTAATTAATTTAGGTAACACCCTGTAAATAAGTTATTTAAGTTTAGTTAAGCATATTTAGAAATATTGTTTTAATTATTTATCATTGCAATAATTTATGTCGTCACGCATTTCTGGCGACTCAGCGATACCTTTGAACTCGCCAGAGTGAGTGACCGTAATTCAGGGCTTTTTTAATAAAACTATTAACGAAAGAAGATGTTTAAATTGAATTACCTGAAGCACCAATTTTAAAAAGATTATTCGATAGCAGTTGAGAGGTTATTACATGGCGACCCTGCCAGTCCAGTGATATCACTTGGGTTATTGTTTGATCGACTGGTGATATGTGATATATTATATATATATTTTTTTTGCGACCAAAATGGGACAACAGGCAACCAAGGAAGAAGTAATAATAGCTCAATCGGGTAACAGTGGAGGCCAAACAAATAAAGCACAATTCAGTGGACTAAAAGAGGTACTAGAAATTATGTTTATCGTAATGGCTTTCCTTATCATAGTAGCATACTTATACCGAAAATGCAGAAAGATGGTGGAGAGAAAAATTGACAGGCATATCAGAGCGAGCCAAGAGTTAGTTTAGGAGGACGAAGATTATCTTTATTTTAGGTTTACAATTAGTATAAAATGAATGGATCTAGAAAGACAGTTTCATAATTTTGCGGAAGAATTAAAAGTGTTCCATAGGAATTTATTAAAAGACAATATCGAAAGAAGGACTGATGGAAGTGTAACAAATCGTAAGTTTGAAACATTAGCTAAGAGTAAAATTAGTTATAAGAAATTAAAAGAATTGTTTAATAAATCAGACATAGATTTTCGCACTAAAACTAATATTAAAGAAGTTGCTATTACAATAGAAAAATTAATTAATGCAATAGAAGTTCATTTAACAGAGAGGTTACAAATTCTGCATCATACTGAGCAAACTGAAAAAGATAATAATATAATAATAGATTCAGATTGCTCAATTAACGAAATGGCCGAGAAATTCGATTTGAAAACCGCGGCAAGTCTGCTACCGGTTATGAACGGGTCTGAAAATGTAACTAAACAGTTAATTGATACTATTGAATTGTACGATTCCATGCTTGATGCAAATGGTAGGGTATTACTAACCACCTATATTTTAAAGAAAAGTTTAAGTGAAAATGCAAAATTAAAATTAAATAAAACTTATACTGATAATGGGTCTCTAATAACTGACTTAAAGAAATATTTTATTACCAAAAAATCTGCAACAGCTTTAGCCAATCAATTACATAATGCAAAACAAGGGCACAAAACTATTGATCAATTTGGGAAAACGTTAGAAGAGCTTTTAGCGGATTTAACGCTTGCCCAAGCTGGCGATAATTTAAATGACAGTAGGATTTTAAATCAAGTTAACGAAAAAATCGCAATCAATACTTTTGCAAATGGGCTCAGAAATAATAATTTACAAATTATAATTAAAGCACGTAATTACACAAATTTAAGTCAAGCAATTCAAGGAGCGAAAGAAGAAGAAATAAATAACTGTTGCAATAGTAATGACCAAATCTATCAGATAAGAGAATATAAAAGGTTTACTTTTGATCCGCGAGCAATTATTCGGTTTCCCATGCTGGAGCCTTATTCATTGCTTATCCATGAGGTTGGTCGGTCATGCAACCCTTACATCTCTGAGTACCATGACCGACCACGCCACATGGAGACACCCTATGAGCCATTGGGACGCGCCGTGTCGGGTGGAAAACCCCCTTCCCAGAAGCTTGCATGAGAGATTAGGGGTGAACCACTTTCAGCCTCTCTCATCCAACCCTCCAAGGCACGGATATCAATGGACCTAAGCGAATAGAGTTTATTTTCATGAAAAATACATCTTTTATTAGAATATAATTTTGTACTTCATCTTTGCGAATTATATTTTACAAAATCTACCTTAGCTTGATTTAAAATAGATAGAAGGTGTTTTTGTTCTATCTTCTTCCTCTAATGATAGAATTTTATTGTTGAATTGAAAATATTGTGAATTTAACTGTGCTATAACAAATTAATAGTTCTAAAATGAAATAAATTGTATAGTATATTATAACCTAGTTACATATAATTTATAATTTTAAATATTACCAAGAATGCAAGGGACCTTTGTCAGTTAAATTTTTCCCAAATCTCCTAACACATTAAATTCTTCTTGACGTTTCATTCCAAAATTACACAAAAATGAAAAAAAAAACATAATTAGTTACGACCATTAGAAATTGGAAGCTTCCGATTATGTTGATTTGCATTTTTCTGTAAATTGTGTGTACGAAAAGTGTAGGAATAGGGTTTAGAAAAGGACATAATTGACGGTGCGTCCCATTAGTAATTGGAAATGGCTGATCATGTTCTTTTTTACAATTCTGTGTATATATTATAATGACTTCTTTTCATATAAAATGTTTGGAAATATGCATGGTTTTATCAGATGAGAAATGTTCACTGATAAATATATGTAACATCAGTTTGTTGTTACTGGATTTTACTAATCATGTTATTTTTTTAGGATCCCAGATAATATCGTTAGGAATAGTCCATTTGTTTGAAGGAATTGGGAAGACGGAAAATACTTGAATAACTGTATCGGCTATTTTAAAGAACCTTCAAAGTATCATCCTGCTTGAAGTGTACACTTTTCCAAAGTACAATGGCTAAGCATTCATTATGTATTTTTTAAATATTCACATATTGTTAATTAACTTGCCTTGGTTCTAATAAAAAAAGTTTAAAAAATTACATTTGTTTTTCTTTAATGGACTCTTTTGGTGGAAAAGACAGTGACGCGTAGCTTACTTCCTGACTGATTTTTAGCTAGTGTAGCTTTTAGTTTGGCTACCAATTGATAGATAGCGTCACCTATTTTTATATGAATTATTAGGCTTCGCTTTCCGGTCTTTTCCGTCAAAAATGAAACCTCCCTCAAATAACTAGTACGAAAACAGAATGGGAAAAAGGATGGTCTGAAATAAGAAACAGAAATCGGGTCGAGAAAATTTAGTTACTCCCGATATTTTGTACACCTCGCGTTTCTGCTCTCCTGATAGTAAGGAAATTAGTGAATTTAGCTAATTCTGATGTTTTGTACACCTCCTCACGTTTCTGCTCTTCTATAGTTCATTTTGAGGATTTTTACTTGTATTAGGAGAGCAGAAACGCGAAGAGATGTAAAAAGTAACAAAATCTCCCAATCCAGCAAATTAAGCTAGTTCTGATGTTTTGTACACTTCCACGCGTTTCTGCTCTCCTGATAGTTCATTTTTGAGGATTTTTACTTGTATTAGGAGAGCAGAAACGCGAAGAGATGTAAAAAGTAACAAAATCTCCCAATCTAGCAAATTTAGCTAATTCTGATGTTTTGTACCCCTCCTCGCGTTTCTGCTCTCCTGATAGTTTATTTTGAGTATTTTTACTTGTATTAGGAGAGCAGAAAAGCGAAGAGATGTAAAAAGTAACAAAATTAGTAAATTTAGCCTATTCTGATGTTTTGTACACCTCCTCGCGATTCTGCTCTCCTGATAGTTCATTTTGAGGATTTTTACTTGTATTAGGAGAGCAGAAACGCGAAGAGATGTAAAAAGTAAGGAAATTAGTGAATTTAGCTAATTCTGATGTTTTGTACACCTCCTCACGTTTCTGCTCTTCTATAGTTCATTTTGAGGATTTTTACTCGTATTAGGAGAGCAGAAACGCGAAGAGGAAAAGTAACAAAATTAGTAAATTTATCTAATTCTGATGTTTTGTACACCTCCTCGCGTTTCTGCTCTCCAGATAGTTCAATTTGGGAATTTGTACTTGTATTAAGAGCAGAAGCGGAAAGAGGTGTAAAAAGTAACAAAATCCTCCAATCTAGCAAATTTAGAAAATTCTGATGTTTTGTACACCTTCTCGCGTTTCTGCTCTCTTGATAGTTCATTTTGGGAATTTTTTACTTTTATTAGGAGAGCAGAAACGCGAAGAGATGTTAAAAGTAACAAAATTAGTAAATTTAGCTGATTCTGATGTTTTGTACACCTCCCCGCGTTTCTGCCCTCCTGATAGTTCGTTTTGGGGATTTTCATTTGTATTCGAAGAGCAGAAACGCGAAAAGATTGTAAAAAGTAACAAAATTAGTAAATGTA